>VURO01044528.1:0-10909 GCA_015108175.1 Pelvicachromis taeniatus | reverse complement strand
GGTGGCTGGACTCTCCCTTAGAGATAGGGTGAGAAGTTCGGCCATCCGGGAGGAGCTCAGAGTAGAGCCGCTGCTCCTCCACATTGAAAGGAGCCAGTTAAGGTGGTTCATCTGATAAGGATGCCTCCTGGGCGCCTCCTGGGTGAGGTGTTCCGGGCATGTCCCACCGGGAGGAGGCCCCGGGGCAGACCCAGGACACGCTGGAGAGATTATATCTCTGGGCTGGCCTGGGAACGCCTTGGTGTTCCCCCGGATGAGCTGGAGGAGGTGGCTGGGGAGAGGGAGGTCTGGGCTTCTCTGCTTGGGCTGCTGCCCCCGCAACCCGGCCCCGGATAAGCGGCAGAAGATGGATGGATGGATGGATGGATGGATGGATGGATGGATGGATGGATGGATGGATGGATGGATGGATGGTATTGTATAAGTTGTTGTTTAAAATTTAGAGGACGAGGATGTAAACCAGAGGGGGTAGGGCTAAATAAGTATATACTTCAGCCTACTCCTTTTCAAACAAATGTATGGAGCATTGGTGAATTTATATGTTTGAAATAAAAATAAACTGAACTTAACTGAACGAGCCCTGACGGCCAACGATCCTGGGTCACCATTGTTAAGTGTTACTGACTTCACCCCTCAGTGGTCATAATGTTACATTACACCTGATCAGTGTATATGATTTACTGATTCTGTTGTTAAAGAGAGAAAGCTACAGAGAATGAACAACAATGCTAATAATTTAGGGCATCTACCTGCTGAGCATGGCTCTGGAACATCAGATACTGCTGGCACTGGTCCAGTCTACGTTTCTTTAAAGTCCAGAAATGAAGAACTCTGTTTTCTCTCTGGAGGAGCTCACTGAGGATCCCTGAGTGCACAGACACATCTGGGTAAGTCAAGTTATTACTATGAAGTTAATAGGTTGCCATTAAGGGTGGTGTTCCTGAGGGAGGGACCCCACCTCCATCGTACTTCTTTATTTACACCAACAAATGCTTGTGTATACCTCGTGTGTATCTTTGTTTACCTTTGACCTGTTGCTCGGGCACCCGGGAGTGCCCAGTGACCTCTGCAACCCCCGTTACCCCGGAGACGGTGACGCTGTGGCCAGAGATGGTCGCCATGGTGACACTGTTGCGGTGAATGTACTTGAGGAAAACTTCTGCGTTCCGTCTGGCCAGAGTGCAGGCCTGCCGATGTCCAACACCAGAGACGTCATCAGAAAAAGGCGAATGAGTCCGAACAGATGTCTGCGATGCATCGTTACAGCACTGTGCTAGGCTTGGCTTCCTCTAGGCCAAGTCTAACTTTACTACCAGGTTTAGTGAAATTCACGAGCTTCTCTACAAGCACTTACAAATAATTACCTCAACGAGTCACCAAAGACGTGATTAGGGAAGCACTTTGATAGCACAACTGTCATAAACACTCTGAGAACCTTTCATAACTATTGAACAAGAAAACTGTTCAAAATACATAAATGTATTCGACTTTGTTAATCTCTTAACAGGATATGTCGCCGAAGCCCAGCCACGACTGACTGGACGTGTTTTTAGTGTAACATGTTACAATGACCAGCTTCCAGAGCTCCTCACCTTCAGGAACGCCTCCTTCTGCTCCATGTGTTTGCTGATGAGCGGCACCAGCTGCTCCGGCTGTCTTTCTCCTCCTGCACACCAGTCCTCCTCCCTGCGGTACTCCTGCTCCAGGCTCTCCAGGACGCCACACACCTGGACACAGGCAGGTACACACATGAAGAAACACACCGTACTATGAATTTCCAGCTGACTGTGGTTTCAGTTTTTAAATGTTTCCAAAACCCAACAGGTAAGTCTGTAAAAACAATGTTCTGCAGTTAAATTATCACAACAATTTATTTATTTAAGACGTGCTTGTGCGTTGATCGGGCGCAGCCGCTCAGCGTTACCTGCTGTGACGTCCTGTAGAAGGCAGCAGATGCGTTGACTAATTTAAGTCTGTCTTCAATCCTCAGCATCAGAGTCTGCCAGTGTAGCGCCACCGTCTGGGCACAAGACCTCACTGCATCTGGGTCATAATGACCTGACCTGAGCAGGAACGCGCAGAGGTTAAACAGACTAATGGTTAGCCTTCCTTAACAAACGTAGCATCTTCATTATTTAACTTTAAATGTTAGAAATGAATGTTATAAAAATGATTCTTTAACAGTTTGTGAAATGTGAGATATCTCTAACACCAGACGGTGACAGATGATCAAAGTTTTTGCTTTGATTGATTCATTTATTGATTCGTTTTTAAGGCAAATGGAAATTAGCGAGACCAGTGGTTAATAATTTGATATTTGCAGCTAATTAGCATTAATAATAATAGATTAACTAACCTGACCAGCAGCTCGGCTCTTTGCTGCAGAGCCAGGGCCACCTGGTGGGTCCTCTGCAGGGAGTCAGCATGAAGCAGAGACTGGAGAAAAAGACAAGGCACAGCACATCCACTTCATTTCCATTAATCCGTTGGGAGGACTTTGTGCGTGAGAGTCCCTGTTGTTGCGGTGACCTCTAAAGCTGACTGCTGTGATGGACTGCAAACACATCAGACTCATCCTCTGCATGAGGGCAGGGTCATTTATCCGCTGTCATGCAGGGTTTCCCACAGGAACCCATTGAGCTGAGCTGGTAAGCTGCTCACATTTGGATGCATTTTGTGTTGCCATAACCTGAAGTCTGAAGAACAGCCACACATATTTACATCTGTACATCTACGCGTGTTATGGTGAGGCTATAAATACTTTCTTCTTAAATGACTGAACAGACATTTCTTTTAGTGTTTGTTACTATTTTATGTTTCTTTAGAAAAACTGTTAAAAGATGTTTTTATATTTTTTTTTCTGTAAAGTGGAGAAAATCCGTATTCATACGCCTCTTTGTAACGTTTTGGTGTCGTTTAATAACTGCTAAGTGTACAGTTTGCATTGTGTGTGCAATAACCTCTATGGCCTGTTGGAGGCGCTCGTGCTCCCTTTGCAGCTGCTCAGCTTCAGACAAACAGCTGGAGTTCAACATGCAGGACGATAACATGACCTCCCCCTCTGAGATCCAGCCCAGCACCTGCGACAGGTACACGGGGACGGAGACAGGTCAGCATCATCACCTTCAGTCCTCGCTTGGCACCTGGCACATGTTTGTGTGTGTGTGTGTGTGTGTTACCTGTTTAACCTGGCTCTGCAGGTGTCTCAGCTGCAGATTCTGTTCCAGGTGTGTGTGTATGAGATCTGCAATCTGCTGCAGCTCCTTCTGTTTGTCCTGCAGGAGGTGCTGCAGCTCCTCCACCTGAGAGGAGATTCCTCCTTCTGCCTCGGACAGCTCGATACCTGACACACGCACACACACACACACACACACACACACACACACACACACACAAAGAGAGGGCGTTTTGGCTGCTACCATCCCCACAAGTACCCTCAGACAGCTGTGTGTGTGTCTCTGTTCATATGTGTATGGATGCATGAACCGATGCAAGTTTTTGCTGGTGTGTGTGTGTGTGTGTGTGTGTCTCCATGGCAAATTCAATACGCTGGTTTCTATGGGGACCAGCTGTGTGCTTCAGAGAGCAGTTTCCATGGCAACCCCCTCCCCCTTCCCCCCCCTCCCCCACCATCCTCGCTGCCCCCCTTTCTCCCCACTAATATCATCAGTGTGCTCCTGAAGTGGTCAGACGGAGGCTGCGCAGGAGCACCAAATGTGCTGACTGATTTCTCTTTTATTCCGCTGCATTCAGTTCTCTTCTATTAAACATCATCAGCATGCCATTGTACTGCCACTGTCCCGCACTATTCTGCACCGTGCCCGTTCGGCCTTTTTGCCAGCGTTGCTGTTTGACGCCATCAAAGCCCTCATTAGCCCCTCAAGGAACGCCAAAACCCCCTCAAGAACGGCTACAAGCCCTGGATTGGAACCAGAAAAGCTGGAAGCACTTCAAGGACCACACAGCTTGTTTCAGTGTCACCGCTACCCCTTCAGATGTCCCTGCAAAGCAACCAGTCCAACAGAACCTTTAAAAGACCGGATTCTCCAAGTGCGGCTGGAAATAACATTCATGGCCGAATGAAAGATGAAACTAAATTTAACTGAGTCGCACTTCATTTCATACTCAGCAGCAGCACGTTACTGCGGACGCTACAGAACATGCTCAACTTAATATCGACCCAGTGAACAGCGACCCGTGGAGACTTAGGGTTACTGTTCGGGTTTGGTGAACGTCGCCCAAACTGTAACATCTGAAATGTTACATCTGCTAAAAACCAACCCCGACTCTAAATAGGCCAGCAGTGAGCTGGTGAAGGTCAAAGGTTAATACATAAAGCTGGTGTGAACAAATATAAGATCGACCTCGCTGGTTAAAGATTTTATAACCCAGGTTAAATATTCGAATGATCATAATAAATCATGACCCAACGTCTGAACCGGCACAGTTCAAACATGAACACTCGTACTTTGAGGGTCCATAATGGGCACACACCCAGGATATCTGGAGCCCCCTCACAGAAATGTTAAAAATCACCACCCACAGTAACTAAAACGCCGAGGGCAGATGAACAGAAAGGTCTCAGGGTCCTTTCTTTGAGGGAACATCCCCAGCCACGTCTTTAGAAACCCCTTTGAGAAGAATTAAATAAATAAACTTAAATCCAATTAAGGGATTTCCACAGTCCCCTAAGTGACCTCAACACACTCACGGATCACTAGAAAACACTTGAAAACACCTGGAGCCCATCAGCGATCCCCTATCAGAGATCAGCACCACTTACTTCTAACTATGGGGCGCTCACGAGGGCTTTGGCCTACCTCAGCATTATTGATGGTGTCCATGCCCAGATCTTAGAATCTCTCAGGTATTGTAAGCCACATTACCTGGATTTTATTAAATACCTTTGTGGCCCCAAACCTTATCTCTGGTAACTATGGAGAAAACCTCACAGCTGCTAACAATAAAACCCCCCGAACAACCAAAGAGCCCCCAAACTGCAGGATTTACTGCAGCCCATTAATAACCGTTTGCTTCGTGTGCTTCACCGCGGCCCTCGGTCTCTGGTGCCCTGCTACAAGCAGACGCTACATCATTGAAGAACATGATGTTTCTGTCGATATGAAGATGCTTGTGTTTAACTGCCTCGGCCTGCAAACGTAAACTGCATGAGAGTGAACGTCTCACCTGATGCCACGACCTCTGCGATGTACTGTTGGAGGTCATGGCCCTGCTGGATGACCTCATAGATCATGTTGTTCATAGCCAGCCTCCGTTCCATGTGCCTATAATTCAATCACCAATCTATGAATCAAAGCCTGCGTCAGGAGTCGTCGCTGACATCATCTTGGCCCGCTTACCTGTGAATGCGCTGCTGTGCTAATGTTAGTGCCTCGGGGGTCGCCTCCACGAGGCGCGACTGACCCAGCGCTAACTTATCCTGGGCCAGCTTGTCCTGGTTTGCGTCTGCGAGCCTCGTCGATGCCGTTTTCTCCGTGGAGAAGTCCTGGGACTGTTTCTGAAGGTCTTGTTTCCAGGCGTCCATTTCCCCAGTAACCTGGAAAACACAATGGTGACGTTCACCTTTCCAGCCTCGTGCAAGGAGGGAAAATTTGTGTGGAAAAGCAGGATGTAAATGAACCTCCAGCGTGCACTGCTGCAGTATGCGCAGCTGTAAGTAAACATCAAGTCGGATCTTCCTCTGATGGAAAAGTTCCTCCAGCTGCACGTGAGACTCCTCCAGCTGCTGCAGCACTGACTCCACGTGGGCCACCGAGCTGCCCTGAGGCCTGAAACAAACCCACCCACTCGTTACAGGAATAGGTCAACAACCAAGACGCTGCAAATACAAACGCGCTGACCTGAAAATGAATACATTCCTGCAGGATATACAAATGGAAAAACAAATGCACCTACACTCATTAGTCAAATCGCACACAAAGGCACCCACCAACACTTTGCATGGACACTAAAACAAACACACCTGCACCGGCTGCAAAACGCCACAAAGAACAAACACAGAGTCTATGTATGAGCACAAACACAACTAGAGTCATAGTAGAACTCACACAGGCCTCTGAACTGCCCCGTGTAGTGACAACAACACAACTGAATCCACAAATTAGTAAAGAAACGCACGAGTCGAAGGGTCACACACAGAGTGTAAGTGTCACAGAAATGGTTTATATGTGGATGAGGTTGGTTCCAGCAGTTGAAATGTTTTTGCTTGTGAATTTTGTTGTTGTTGTATGAGGGGCGCCGCTATTATGGCGAGGTTTTTGGGCTGTGAGGCCTGCGTTTTGATAATCACGCAAAGAATGGCAGTGAGCAAGTTTGGGGTTGTCTATTAATCTGTCAAGGTATTTACTGTACTTGTATTGTAATATTGTGCAAATTTGCAATGTATGGTGTTCTAATTATTTATGTCTTAATTTAGAATGTACAAGACAACACGGTTATTCGTCTCGGACCTCCGAACTGGCAGGCGGCCGCGAGGTAATTATCGTTAGAGCACATGTGTTACTTTTAAGAGGTTGAAGTGCCTAAAGTCTTTGTGTTTTATGTTTTTAGTTTTCACGGCGTTCAATAAACACGAGCAAAGCGCCCGTCTGGAAGAAGCCGTGCCCGTGTTGTCATTTCGGAGCTACACAGATCCCCACGCCAGAGCCTCGTCAGAGGACAGGAAACACGACTTTGTTATTGTTTATTTGTTCAACGTGTAGTAGTAAACATTTTCGACCATACGTTTGTTACCCACTTATGCACGACTGGCTAGTTACAGACTCAAAGACCTCCATCTAGCCAGCACCCAGGTCTGCCCCAGGTCTGCCCCAGGGTCTGCCCCAGGGTCTGCCCCAGGGTCTGCCCCAGGGTCTGCCCCAGGGTCTGCCCCATCCAGGCGGTGTCCCAGTCAGATGCCAGAACCGTTTCAGCCTCCTCGTTTAATACAAAGCAGCAGCGACTCTCTCCTGAGCTCCTCTCTAATGACCTCAGCCGACCTCAAAGGCAGAGCCCAGGCACACTCCTGCTCGGCTCATTATTCCGATCACAGGTGAGCGTAGGAAAGCACATCTTCACCTTTATGGTCAACTCTGTTGTTGCCACAGAGACCAGTTCATTTACAATTTCTTAATTTCTCCCAAACGCCGAATAAATTCTGCTTAACATCATCTTCCTCAGTGGTTTTCAGATGTCCTCATATCTGCACACAAACAGCTTCCATGACATGATGAACGCGATCAACTCTTCTGATTTGACTGTTTCATCTAAACAGTCCTGGCCATGATGCTACATATTTTGTAGCGAGCGCTACACGTGGTTGAAGTGCACACACGTCCTTATCACACGGTTTCAGATAAAGCAACACACAAGCAGTCTTACTGCCTCGGGTTTGACTCAGCGGACTTTAGAAGTGGGTAAAGTTTCTCTTTGAAGCATGTTTGGGCTCCAGTAGCCTCGCAGGCTCACTCAGCACCATGTCGGCTTCTGTCAACGCCTCCCAGCGTCGGCTGTCTTTGTGTACTTTTGAGCACAATATTGTGTTTGACCTCATCAGTACTAATACGGTGTACGTTTTCATGCGTCACTTTGTGTACAGATGCAGTAATCACTTTGTTTGATACCAAAACGTCCTTTATAATACAGAAAACGAATGTAGCCAACAAATTCACATAATCGAAACACACACACACACACACACACACACACACACACACACACACACACACACACACACACACACACACACACACACACACTCGACATAAAAAACAACACAAACACAACATCTGGTTGACGAGGGTCTGAGTGACGTAACACAAACACAGGCTCACAGAGAACATCTGGATCTTGGCGTGCACTAGTCAGCAGTGTAGCACTGTGGCGTCCGACAAACACACCCACAGTGTGTGTGTGTGTGTGTGTACCTCAGTTGCAGGATGAGGTCTTCTCCCTCCCGGATGACACTCATCGCAGCTTCCTGTAGGTCAGGGTTAGAGCTCGGGTTAGTGTGAGGGTTAGAGCTGGTCGGGGGTCAGGTGCGAGTGTTAGGTTGTTATGGCGGGGTTCACAGCCGGTCAGAGGTCACGGCTGGGCTGGTACCTGTGTGTTGGCCTGCTGCTGCTGCTGCTGGCTTATGAGAGTCTGAAGAGCCTCCACAGTGTCGGGACAGACGAGGACGTCTGAGGACAGCTGTTTCTGGAGTCCCTCCATCCAGGCTGACAGCTGAGGAGAGGAAGAGCAGCCAGTGTTACAACGTTACCTGTGACAGGTGGGTACAGAGTGTGTGTCAGTGTGTATTACCTCCTTTGTATGCGTGTAGAAAGACACAGCGAGATCCAGCAGCAGCTTCCTCTGTTCAACGCGCTGAATGAAGGCCTGTGAGATGCAAACAATGTCAACCGCACGCTCACAGCCCCGCCCCCCCCTCCCTTCATCAGACGCACCTGCATGCGGAGCTCCAGGTCTCGGGCCGCCTGGTAAATCTCCTCCTCTTCACACTCTCCAGACTGAGCCAGCTGGTCTGCTGCCTCCAGGAGCTTCTCTGCGTTGGTGTACGTGTTCTAACAAACAGGGAGAAGTTAGCACGCTGCAGCCGGACCTCGTGGACTCACCGATGGACCACATGTGGGTCTGGAGCCTGCGGTACCTGTGCCACCTGCTGGAAGTCGTCGTGGCGTTTCTGCAGCGCTCGTGCTCGGTGCAGAGACTTCCCCACGCCGGTGTGTTTGTTCAGGAAAACCTCACCGTGTTGCTCCACCCAGTCCAACACCTGAGAGACCGAAAGGTGGAGGTTAACCTGAATCTCAGATATCGAGAGACATATTTTAGTAATTATGGCGGCAGCAGGTACATGTTTTAATACGCAGGCAGCATTTCAGAGTGCAGCTGCCACTACTGAACGCTGGTCAGGAACTACAGGATGGACGAAGCACACACTGATATTTTTGGTCGTACCTGTTTAACGTCCTGCTGAAACACACACAGCTGCAGACGCTGATGGAGGCGGAGCTTGCGGTGCTGCCATGCCCTCTCCACTTCATGGTGACCCTGCCAAACAGAGGAGAACCTGCATGAGCCCACGTATCTTTGCTGCCTGCACACTGGATGTGGAGGATGTGAGACGCAGGGGGGGCCGTACCTGCATCACTTGGTGGAGAACTCCCATGATGCTGTGTGTGGCGGCAGTGAAGTCAGGTTTGGGCACTGAGTCGTCAGAATCTGATGCTGGGCAGCGCTGGAGAACATCCAGTAAGGCTTTACCGCTCTCGCTGACCTAAAGAAAGACAGGCGTTGGTGCACAGAGAGACAGACAGGCGTTGGTGCACAGAGAGACAGACGGGCGTTGGTGCACAGAGAGACAGACGGGCGTTGGTGCACAGAGAGACAGACGGGCGTTGGTGCACAGAGAGACAGACGGGCGTTGGTGCACAGAGAGACAGACGGGCATTGGTGCACAGAGAGACAGACAGGCGTTGGTGCACAGAGAGACAGACGGGCATTGGTGCACAGAGAGACAGACAGGCGTTGGTGCACAGAGAGACAGACAGGCGTTGGTGCACAGAGAGACAGACGGGCGTTGGTGCACAGAGAGACAGACAGGCGTTGGTGCACAGAGAGACAGACAGGCGTTGGTGCACAGAGAGACAGACAGGCGTCCAGCACGCACAGGTTGGAGATGGACGCTCAGGCTTGTACCTGTGTGTAGTTCGCAGAGATGTCCTCGTTGAGCTCCTGGTGTTTTTTTACAGCAGCTTCCAGCTCTGCTGTCGCCGACGGCAGTGACCCTTCAGAGCACGCTTGGACCCACCCCTCCACCCGGTGCAGGAACTGAACAGGCAAGTAGGAGAGCATCACCTGCCTGCCGCAGTGTCATGTAAGAGGAGACGAGCATGCTAAAATAAATCAATACCATCACCTGTTCTGCCCCCTGGTGGAAGCCGGTTGCCATGGCGAGCGTGTTGCTGCGCTCCTCCAGTGCCGTGGTCAGGGACTTCCAGTCCTCCTGTAATTTTGACGAAACCATGGCGATGCGTTCTGCACCGTAATGACCGGCCTCTGCGAGCCTCGCGGCCACGGTGACGACGCTGTCCACGTTCACGCTGCCGTTCTGCACAAACGCAAACACACCGGTTCATTCAAATCACTCCGTACAAAAACACACACACACACACACAGGGACACACACACGTGCGCTCGCTCACTAACCATGCAGTTGGCGGTGAAGTGCTGGTGTTGTGTCTGGAGGTCGACAGCGTGCTGGTGGTTCTGACCGACCTCCACCAGACTCTGCATGAACAGCTCTTTACTGTGAGCGATCCACTCGGACATCTGAGACAGCAGGAGACAGAGAGGTTAGCGCACAGCTAGCTGCCACATCTGTATAAATATAAAGGAAAACTGCAAGGGATGCTACGGTTATGTGGAGAGGGCAAAACATTCATACAATCAGGTCCATCTTATCTTAATGACCTTGTAGTACCATATGACCCCATTAGAGCACTTGGCTCTCACACTGCTGGCTTACTTGTTGTTCCTAGAGTATTTCAAAGTAGAATGGGAGGCAGAGCCTTCAGCTTCTATGGAACCAGCTCCCAGTTTGGATTCAGGAGACAGACACTATCTCTACTTTTAAGATCAGGCTTCAAACTTTCCTTTTTGCTAAAGCATATAGTTAGGGCTGGATCAGGTGACCCTGAATCCTCCCTTAGTGATGCTGTGATAGGTTCAGACTGCTGGGGGACTCCCATGATGCATTGGGTTTTTCCTTTTCAGTCACCTTTCTCATTCACCATGTGTTAATAGATCTCCCTGCATTCAGCCATACTTGTTATTAATCTCTGGCTCTCTTCCACAGCATGTCTCTATCCTGTCTTCCTTCTTTCACCCCAACCGGTGGCAGCAGATGGCC
>VURO01044524.1:0-10314 GCA_015108175.1 Pelvicachromis taeniatus | reverse complement strand
CCACTGAGTCAACAGACCTCAGTGGCAGAGGAAGAGAGTTCCAGAGTTTAGGGGCTACAGAGGAGAAGGCTCTGTCTCCTCTGGTCTTGAGTCTGGTTTTGGGGACAGAAAGCAGGCCTTGGTCAGAGGACCTCAGGGACCTGGATGGAGTGTAAGGTTGAAGGCAATCACTAATATAGGCTGGAGTCTGTCCATGCAGGGCTCTCCAAGTCAAAACAAGGATCTTAAAATGAATCCGACACTCCACAGGGATCCAATGCAGCTGCATTAACAGAGGAGTGACATGACAGAGTTTGGGGGGTTTGGTCAGAAGCCTGGCAGCAGCATTCTGGACCATCTGGAGCCGGTTTATGGAAGATTTGGAAAGGCAGGTGTAAAGAGCGTTACAGAAATCCAGGCGCGAGGAAACAAAAGCATGGATTAATACTTCCATTTCTGGGTGAGAGACAACGGACCTAAGCTTGGCGATGTTTCTGAGGTGGTAGAAGCAGGAACGCACCAGAGATTTGACCCGACTGTCTAAAGTGAAACCTGAGTCGATGGTTATCCCGAGGTTTCTTACTGAGAATTTAGCTGAAAATAGTACCGTATAAAGATTTAAAACATAATATCACATCTGACCTCTGACCTTTCCTTCAAGGTCAAAAGTTCGATTAAATGTCAGAAGTGATTAGATGCTTCTCATTGCCATCGTTTGTACCGACAACATAAAGACATTTCATATCACCTCACGTTAGACCTCTGACCGCTTTTTCAAGGTGAAATAAGCTCAAATCTCTTTGATCTTTAAAATTATGTTAAAAATTCTACTTTCTTTGTTTGTATTGGTAACAGGAAGTGATTCTAAATATCACATTATAGTTTGCATTCAAATATCCCGTCACACTTGACCTCTGACCTCACTTTTACATTTCACATCGGCTTTTCTTTCAAGTTGACTCCAAACTGCGTTATATCTTTAAATAAAGTATTGTCAAGAGAAAGAATGAGCTGCCAGGTTAGAAACATGCAGTTATATTACTGTAGTAATACTACACAATAAGCTCAAGTTATTCATTTCCAGTTATTTACAAATGTGCACCCAGAATTCATGACCGAGTCCCACATAATGTTTTGTGTAATCAAAGTAAACATCTGTCATGATCAGTTTTAACACCTTCTGGCTCTGATAGATATGTAGCTATTATTGTTGTCATTTGTATAGATGTGACACCGTTCCTGGTTTTGGGGTTCAGAGGGTTCACTCTGATGCACAGGTCACCTTGTTGTAACTTTGATTTAAAAAAAAGAAAAAGTGTGGCCCTTGTTGCTGAATTACAAACATTTGTGCTTGCCTTAGTTCATTTATTTTGCATTTATGGGCCACATGCATTCGTTAGAACACGTCTGGTGAACAAATGCTCCATGTGATGGAGATCGTCTAACAGATGGTGTTAAAACATTCTGTACAAATAAAGTGGAATTGTTCATAAACTGCCAAATGTGATGCAATGATGAAACACCTGGACCACAACACCTCCAGCTCCTCGTTTATTTATTTAAATGACACACACAAAAAGATACACACACACACTAAACCCAGCTGTGTGTGTGTGTGTGTGTGTGTGTGTGTGTGTGTGTGTGTGTGTGTGTGTTGTACCTTGGTTTGGCTGCTGGGGTTGTCGAGTGCAAACGAAGCCTTGGTGGCCTCGGGATAAGCACCAGCTTTGTACAGGGACTGGGCATAGTACACTTTGTACTCCTCCACCTCCGGGTGCAGCTGCGTGAGCTGCTCGTAGGACTCGGCAGCATTAGTGAAGTCCTGGATGTGATAGTAGCAGAAACCAAGCAGAGACAACGCCGCCCTGGACTGAGACACAGGTGAAAGGAAGAGAGAGTGACCACCTGAAGCACACCTGTAGAGGATAGATGCACAGCTCACCTGAGCTGCAGCACAAAATGCAGACATCCTCAGCCTTACCAGGGTTCCTGCTGCATTTTAAGATTTTCTTTGCTGTATTTTAAAATCTTTTTCCTTTTAAGAGCTCAATAAATAAAAATGAAGAAAAAACAAAGTTGAAATGATCTCTTGCAACAGTGCAGTAATCCCTACAACTGAAAGTGTGCCAGATTTACTGAGAGAAGGTGCAATATGTAAAAATGCATTCACAATGTGCTAATTTTAAAAAGACAGATGTATCCAGTTTATTTCAGTCAAGTAATGTACAGAGAGCAGAACAAAGTAGCAGGGGAACAACGCGTGATTCAGATGAGGGAGCGAAACATTTACTACCCAAAGTAATATAGTATAATCACAATAACAGTAAGGCAATTCAGATCGATCGCAAGCAACTGAAATAAAATTTCAGTTAAAATACTGTTTCTTTAAGACTTAAAGTTTAAGTCTTTCCCTTGAAGACTGGCAGACTTACCTTGGTGTGTTTTTGGAGCTGGCCGTTCAGGATGTGAATGGCATCCACATACTGACCATCTTTAATCTACAACGCAGACACACATTTATTGCAAACAGCTGGAATATGTAGACTAGTTAACACTCGCTCTCTTTAAACTACAGGGACTGCAGCCCTAAGAACTTCAAAGATTAACTACCGGTACAAACCTACAAACACTGCAGTTTACATTTTCTCTATATTTGTTTATAAGTTTAAACCTATGCCGAATTTACAAGAAGCACATCTCAATTCCAGAAAAATCTAATTCGTCTTGTGTAAGTACTTCATTACGGATGAAACACTAAAATGAACGAATTGTGAATAGAGTTTGGTTCAAGCTGTGTAGCTGTTAGCTCAACAAGCTAAGAAGACAAATAGCTGTATTCTCACCAGTTTGTAGATCGTAGCCGTGTACTCTCCGTCTTTTATAGCGGTCATTACTTCAAATCTGCACTCTGGTTAAACACACACCGCTTGTGGCTTCGGGTTTTCCCAAAATCTGGGATCGTAGCATTTAGCTAGCTTCTGCTTGGCGAAGCACGGAGAGCATAGGAACTGTTACTTAGCAACAGAGGATAACGGAAAAGGACGATTGCCTGGCGTGTGTAACAACCAATCACCTTACAGCTTGAACGTATTTTTTTCTAGAACCTTTATTTAAATGTTGGTCAAAGACAGTCACCGTCCCCTGGGTCATATAAAGCTTTCATACTGAATTGCGTTTACTGTGACAATTTTATAGTGTTTATATTGATTTACAGCTCCTCCTCCACTTATCCTAAGTGTCCTTCTAGTCTCTTTGTGGTCTTTATTGTGGCTTTGCAGTCATTGTCTTCCACCTTGCACTGGTTTTGCGTGCGTTTTTTGCTTTTGTTCTGGTTTTTAATTAGTTTCTTCTCTTTATGAATTTCTTTAAATCTCTTTCCAGACGTTTTGTGCCTCTTTGCAGTTTTGAGTGTCTTTGAAATCATTTATTAAAAATGTGCTTGTGTTTTAAATTTCCTACCTATCTGTTGGTGTTTTGCGTCTCTTTGTGCTTGTTTGATTTACTTATCAGCAAGAAATATTGACAATCGATTACTGACCCGGCATCTCTGCTCCTTTGTGCTCCTGGGCCTGTGCTTTGTAGGGCTATTCTTCTACATGTTTATTACTTAATGTCTCTAGTTTTGTCTCTCTTTGTGTCTCTCTATTTTTCTCTCCTTCAGCAAAGCACAAGCACAGCTGGTAAAATCCACAGATGATCTCATACCTGAAGGATTCATGAGAAGGAAATCCACTCACCAAACAGTGGCTAAAACAGATGAAAGCTGGAGCTTCGCCTCAAACCCAAACCACAGTGTGCTGACCACCAGGCCTCCATAATGACGGAGGAAAGGCTTGATGCTGAGTGTGTGTGAGAGAGTTTCAGAACGTGAAGTGTTTTTTTTTAGTGTTTATATGCATGTGCATGCATGCTTGTGTGTAGCAGGGGTGTGTTTTATGCTCACTTTCTCTCCTTCTGGTACTTTCTGCACTTCTTGCATACCTGTCACTCACTTCTGCTGGGACGAGTGAAAAGATCTGCAGCAGAGGAGCTGCAAAACAACAAATACATATTAACATTAGCAGGTATGTGCAGAAATATCGATAATTTATTCACATTTATTTTATAGCTGGCTGGTTCAAAAAAGGAAAGGAAGCACTATCACAGGGCTCGTTTTTTAAACTGTATTATTTTTACATCTTCTTTATATTTTCTTCTTGTTTTCTTGTTTTGCTTTATTCTGATAAAAATTGTTGCATTGCTGCTTTGCTTTGAAAGAAAACACTTAATGTATTCGTGCTGCATGAAAGCTCGAGCTCCATAAGTTTAATGCATACTTGAGTTGAACCTGAATGAGGTTCTTTATTAATGCAGAGCATGAACATAAATCTGGCATCTGCCGTTTTAATATTGTAAAACTGTTGGGAATGTTTCCGTGTGACTTTCTTCACTGCGAGGCCAAACTTATTTCATGGTTCCCAGATTGAGGCTGGTTGGAGCTGATGAGATTTCGGTGGCTTAAAATGTTGTTAAGGAGAAAAACTGCAGCAGAGACGTAGGAAAAAAAAAGTGTTTGTGTGTGTGGTTATCTTCTTTGGATCCTGTGGGAGTGTGTATACTTTCACTACGGGTGGTCAAGTGTGCTCCATTGGTTTAAGGATATGTTTGAGTTCTAAGTAAGTGATGGGTTTGCATGAAAATAATCTGGTAGACCTTCAGAGAAATTTCAAGGTAGCTTAAAGAACTGTTGTACTGAAGGCACTCAATCTGTGTGGCTATGATTAGGCAACTCAAAGATCCATGGATGGATGGATGGGTCATAGTTAATAAAAACATTGGTTACATAAGTGTTTTTTTCCCCCCTGAGTTTATTTAAAGGTGCAGTTCCTCTTATGATCACTGGATGATGTGCCAATGTGGAAATACAAAAATCAATAAAGGTTTTGGAAAGCATATTTTGGCATCGCTCACCACCGGGCCTTTAATTATGGTCATTTTTATGGTTATGTGTAATATGTGCCGAGTATGTTGCCTTTATTTGGAGTTTGTGTGGAGTTACTCCAGGGGCTCTGGTTTCCTTCGACAGTCCAAAAACAAGTGATTTTAAACTGGCCGGATAGTTAGGCGATCCATTATGACTGCCTGTGAGACTAGAATCGCTCATTACTGTTGATGGTCAAGAACAATTTGTCTGCCCTCTAATATTTAACACTTTGGAAACTTTTTGCTATGAGCACAGACTGTATGTATAAGAAGCCTTTCTAAGCTGTATGGGAGCACCTGACAGACACAGATAGCTGTTAATAAATGCTAACGACATCCAAATAAAATTGTAGGATTTCACCAACACTGGAGCTCAGACTCGATCTGCTGAACTGCACAGCAGCCGTATTATTGTTCAGATGATGTCATTAAAAATGCTCTAGAAGGCTCCAACAGCACAAACACAGTTTGCTCAGCAGGTCATCAGAAGTTCAACAGAGCCAGTCTTTCTAAAACCAGAAGTCCCACTGGCGATAACAGTTACCACGACGATGGCTATCAACTTTGTCTGAGCATGCTCAGCCAAAAAGATTTTACTGGTCACGTGACTCTTCTTCTGCACAAAATAATCCCAATGTGATTGCCGCCTACTTAAGAAATGTTGTAAAAATTCTATTAAAAAAAAAAAAGGAAAAAAAAGAAAAATTCCAACTGTAAAATACCAAACTGTTGCAAATAAGACAAATTAATGCTGCAGAAAATTATTAATCTGGTGATTTAAACAGTAAACAGTAAAGCTTCCTGTCCCACAGTCTCTTTAAGAACACGTGAAAATCACTTCATATAAACATGTTTACATGGGAGTCTATCGGGACTGACTCACTGCTGGAGCCCCTGGTGGACGTGGGAGGAACTGCAGTTTCTTCGCACTTGAGCATTTTTCAGCACTAGACATTATTTCTTGACTACAAACACTCCAGGACACTAAGTTTATGAAAAGAGACTCCAAAATGAAGAGCACAGAAACGTATTCTAAGAAAGACAACTACAGCTGTAAAACCAAAAACTTTGTTATCCAACCAGTCTTCTCAGAGAGAGCCAAAACAGACGCAGCAATGGAAAAAATAGCTGGTTGAAATGAACCAGAATTATCCTTGAAGTGGCCTCAAACCCCGTCAGCTTTGCTTTGACCTTAACGGCAAGTTTATTTCTATTTAAACACACATGTGCAGGAAGGCCGGCTGTATAGTCTGCTGCTGCCTCTGTGTATTTTTGCAGGCATGTGCGGGACAAACACAAAGCTGTTGAGGTAGTCTGTACCCAGTGTGCCTCTGCAGCTCTCCTCTAAGTCGCTCTGTCAGGTCAGGTTTGTGCATCAGCGCTCTGACTTGGGCTCGGACTCGCTCTTTAATGCGAGCTGACTGCAGGAGCTGAGAGTTTATCGCCCCAGGGCTTCTTCCTCTGTTCCACCCCTGACAAGCCTGGAAGACTTAGAAGTTTGTACACCCAGAAGTTAGATTTCCTTTCTCTGCTTTATTAGGATTGATAGCCACAGTGGTAGTAAAGCCACACAAGGCCTTACACAGTGCTGAGGAATAATCAAATCTCTAGAGCAAACTCGCTTCGGCCGTACAGAGCGATGTTTCCAGACAGATACTGTGCACTTCAGCAGGAGGCAATCTGCATTTCATAAGGCTGAGCACAAAGAAGCAGCTTGAATATACGATTCAATTATTTTAATGTCATGCAAACAAGCAAACCTATCGACATGTCTGAGGCGTTCGAGTTTGATGCTGAGCCGTTGGTGGTTCGCCGGTGATTTAATCAAATTGCTACAGCGCCTTCATTAAACCATTGTTGCCAATTATTTCCAAATCAATCAATCACCCAGTCAAAGAATCAATTTTTACACAGCAAAATTTATTTAAAGTGATCAATAAAAAATTATGTGACAAAACAAAGCAGTGCCAGCAAATAAATAAAGCAGGCAAGAATAAACAAGGATTAAAAGAGACTAGTGGGACACATGTCAACATTGAAATTATTTACACAAGACACATTTTAGCTCAAAGACTTCAAAGAACCATGAGCGGAAGATTTGACAGGAACCTTTCTTTTTTTTTTTTTTACACTTACAATCTGTTAGAGCAGCTTTTCATGAGTCACAGTTCAAAATAATCCTTCGTTATGTCATACTGGGGCCCCTCAGTTCATCCTCTGTCTGAACCAGTTTTAGCTCCTCCCCCTTTAAGCCAGCTTTCTTCTGATTAGCTGCCCTTCATAAACAGAAGGTGGGCGGGGTTTCTGTGATCTTGGAAAGAGACCTGTGGTGTTTAGCCTTTTTCACACCTGTTCATTCACAATCGCACTTGAGTGCGGACCAGAACAACTGCACTGAAATGCTTTGGAGAAGATGGTTCGTTTACCATGTGAAAGTGACCCGACTTTGTTCTGAACTACAAGGTGTACGTTGAAACCTTGAGCTAAAAAATTAAAAAATAGCGATCTTACCCTCTTCTTCTGAATGTCCAACCGTGGGAGGAATTGTTGTCCCTTAAACTCCAAAAAGAAATAAATGATGTTCATCCATCCAACTAATGAATTTAGATGTTTTAATGGTTAAAATTAGGAGGGCATGGGAGCGGGAGTTAGGAGTAATCTTTTCGGATCAACAATGGGAGAAAGCAGTGTCTAATGTCCGTTATAGTACGTCCTGTGCTAGGTTACAAATGATCCAGTTCAAGGTATTGTACAGGGTTTGCTATTCGAAGTCTCGTCTGTCTGAGATTTGCCCACAAGTGGTGCATTAATGTGAGAGATGTCATGCCAGCCCATGTGACCTGAGTCATATGTTCTTTCTGTGCCCAAGACTCCATGGCTTCTGGAGGCAGTATTCAGTTACTCTGTCCAAGGCTCTTGGGACCCAAGTCTGCAGGTCTTTTTAAGCTATTTTCGGGCTTCCAGTCAACGCTGGTCTAACTAACCCTACACACTTTAAAATATTAGCTTTTACATCACTTTTGGTCAGATGTTGCATCTTACTCCTTTGGAAATCTTCAAAGCCACCTTCAGTTTCTCTTTAGTTTCAAGATGTGATGTCATTTCTTAAATTGCAAAAGATAGGCCTAGCGGCTAGTGGGGATAGGTTAATTGGAAAATCTAAATTGTCCATAGGTGTGAATGCGAGAGTGACTGTGTGTGCGACTGGTTGTCTGTCTATGTGTGTTAGCCCTGCGACAGACTGGCGACCTGTCCAGGGTGTACCCCGCCTCTCGCCCTAAGACAGCTGGGATAGGCTCCAGCGCCCCCCACGACCCTGAAAAGGATAAGCGGATGCGAATGGATGGATGGAGGCCTAGAGGCAAAGGCCAAATATGGAGAATTTTATCGAATCTGGGGCCCCTTTGTAAACCATCATTAAACGTTTTACCAGCTGATTAATATTTTCAACCCCCCCACTTTTTTTTTTGTGTTTGTTTGTTTTGTTGTATTTTCTTTAGGTTTTTTGGGTTTTTTTTTTGATTGTTTTGTTTTTTACTTTATTTAAACGTGTGTTCGTGTGTGTGTTGGTATCTGTTTGTGTAAGAAAAAAATAACAAATATGTGAGTGGAACAGTTTGTATTGTAATTGTAAACGACTAATATATATATTTCTCTCAATAAAAAGAATTATAAAAAAAAGTGCTCTATGCTTTGTATTCTGGGATACAGCAAGGTACTATAGACGTGCAAAGGTCTGTACGGGCTAGCAACTAGCCGCGAAATGAACAATTCTCTGTGCTCTCCAACATTCGACTTCTTCGTGTATTTACTTTTGTTGCTCACTCCTTAGACACATTTGGCCAATCAGCAGACTGAAAACTCTTCTGTGGTTTGCAGTGATGCATTTTGGTTTATTTTGAGTTCGCCTGGATGTTTCTGTGCGAAAAGAAACCAAATCAGGAAAACTACAAGTTTACAAAGTCGTCAACTGATTCGGACCAGAGTAAACAAACTATAGGTGTAAAAACTCTAAGGCAATATACAGGGGCCCAAAGTGGGTGGTAGCTCTATGAAAATGAATGGTTAGAGGATATTACTCTATTTGAGCAGTGCATTTATATTATAGGAACTAATGAAAAGTAATGCAACTGTTTATTCTAGAGGAACGGAGTGGTATTTAAAGCTTTATAGTAGCAGGGAGCAGATGGGACAAGTCGCCAATCTATCACAGGGCTATCTTAGAGAGACAGATACTCATTCACGCTAACAGCTATCTTAGATTCAAGAGTTGATGTCTTTGGACTGGGGAGGAACCTATGTCCCAGGAGAACCAATGTCCAACATACTTTTCTCTGGGATCAATAAAGTATTGTGATTCTGAAAGCATACAAGCAACAACAATGCCACAGAGAAAGCCTCCAAGCAGTTTATAATAAACCCAAACTGTTCATATATTGTACATAAGTCACAAAATGTTTTACGAGATAAAATAATGAATTAAAAGTTAATCAAAAGTGTTTTACTGGATAAAACTGGATTAAACTAAATAAAAAGCGTAATAAAAGTCCCACTGTCTCCTTTTGTCCTTAACCAGCACTGATCAGCTGACCTCAGAGATCCAGTAGTTATTTATGGCTGTAGACGTTCTGGTCATCAATAACTCTGAGTGTGGTCACCAAATTAAACCAAACCCCAGTTTAATTATGTGGAGCTGGTGTAAAGAGGACCTGTGAGAAGCCTCGTAGTTCTTCCTGCACTGTTGATAAGAGAGGATATGCTCAGGCAGAGGAATGACAAATAACTGGGGTGTTTAACAGATGATAAAGACAAGTTTGCACAAGACAACCAACATGTTCATCAGAACTGTCTGATCAGAAATTTCACCCATCTGGAGGCTCTGCCTGCCTGGCTCTGGAGGCAGAGCCTTTATCGAGGCTCTGCCTCCAGTTCAGCTTTTAGAGACTCCAGGAAACACAAATAAACCAGCAGTCTGAGAGCGAAGTGCTCTTTTAGGATAAGATGGTACTACGAGTCAGGCGACTCAGGAGGGGAAAGCGGTGTTCTACCTGCACCGTGTATAGTGCGGGGGGAGCACTGCTGACTTCGACTGAGGATATTGTCGGACGGTGGAAGGAATACTTCGAGAACCTCCTTAATCCCACTGGCACGTCTTCCGTAGAGGAAGCAGAGTCTGGGGACGAAGGGGATGGCCCACCTATCTCCGGGGGCGAGGTCACTGAGGCAGTTAAACAACTCCTTGGTGGCAGAGCCCCTGGGGTGGATGAGGTCCGCCCCGAGTACCTGAAGGCTCTGGATGTTGTAGGGCTGTCTTGGTTGACACGCCTATACAATGTTGCGTGGAGATCAGGGGCAGTACCTCTGGATTGGCAG
>VURO01044521.1:0-29883 GCA_015108175.1 Pelvicachromis taeniatus | reverse complement strand
CACGGGCATCCAATCAAGTAGGGGCGGGGCGGAGCAGAGCACGGACAGCTCTCAGTAAACATTGGCCGGAGGAGGCGGAAGGTATGGAGCAGGAGGGGCAGACGTGCGGACATTTCAGGGCAGCATAGATTGATACAGTGCCCGGGAGATATACACAGAAGCGGCGAAATTGTGCCCACACTGACCAGCAAGAAGTGAGACTGCCCGGGGAGACATGAGGAGGCACAGCCCGCACTGATGGAGGGAAAGGTACCGGTAAGCTCAGCAGAGCGTTGACATGGTGCCCTGCAGCCTGCAGCACACACAGCATAAAGAGAAGACTGCGAGCAAGCACCACACAAAGTTAGAAGCAGTTTTAATGCAGGCAAAATGTGTATTTGTCGTATAAGACGCACCAACCCCCCCCCAGTTTTGGGGAAGAAAAAGTGCTTCTTATACGGCGAAAAATACGGTAGTTTTGATTGAGATTAAAATTTGATTAATTGTGTAGCTCCAATGTATACAATGTAAAAGTGTGCTTTTATTTTGTGTGTGTGTGTGTTTTGTTTTGCTTTCTAGGTTGGCAGTAGGTTGATACACTGTCACAAGTTGGTGCTGGCCTGTGTTATCCCTTACTTCAGGTATGTTTTGTCTGTATCGGTGTCTTAAACCTGGGTATGTTTCTAACGGCTATAAGGGGGAGACTTCTCAGATTAAAGTAAAAAATATCTGCTTGTATAGAAAAATGTAAGTTTTACTAATGAGTTTATTGTGTCAGTTGTTAGTTTGAATTTTTATCTAATTTGATTTTTATTTAGATTTTTTAATTTTTTTGGTTTGATTTTGTATATTGTGTTCTAAGAACCGTCCCACAACTCCCTCGTCATGCCCAATTTGCAAAGAAATAAGATAACAATGGCCAAAATTGGCAAACCAGTGGCTTTGTCCATCTTTTATTTGTGAATTTTTAATCTAAATGTGTTCCTTCCAGCAGCACAGTGGTGGAACAGTGGTTAGCATTGTTGCCTCACACGAAGAAGGTCCTGAGTTCAATTCCACCATCAGCCCGGGGTCTTTGTGGGGATAGGTTAATTGGAAACTCTAAATTGCAAATAGGTGTGAATGCGGGAGTGACTGTGAGTGCGAATGGTTGTCTGTCTATGTGTGTTAGCCCTGCGACATTGGTGACCTGTCCAGGGTGTACCCTGCCTCTCGCCCCAAGACAGCTGGGATAGGCTCCTGCAACCCTGAAAAAGGATAAGCAGCTATGGATAGACGTGTTCCTTCCAAGAACCACACTTTCTTGTAATTTTTAAGGGTTCTTTAGCAATAGTTTCCCAAGATTTCTAACGTTTTTCTTTACGACATTGGCTGCTTTTTCAATCATTTTCAGTCCTTGTAGCTGACAATTTTCAAATGAATGTTTTTTGTTTTATACCTCTTAACACTGACCTGTGAATCATTCAAGAATTAAAAAAGTATCAACTCAGGGAACGAATCAGTGCTGTGCTGACCACATACAGTCAAATTTATTTGCAGCCTGTCACAAAAACATATAAAGTGTTCCAATTTCTTTAGTAGAATATAAAAGACATGCCAACAATTATAACACTGTTGTCTAGAGTCATAATATGGTATTTTTGCACCAACAAGATGATTCCCAAAGATCTCAAATGCTGCAACAGCATGGTGTGTCCTTAAAAAAAAAAAGACAAAAGAAGTTTCAAACCCAAAAACGAACAAAGAAAACATAGACTGCAACTGAACAGTATTTGAAAGTTTTAAGATATTTACAATACAATAATTTATTTAAAAATCCAAACTCTTATTAGTGTTTAAAGTATATGTTCAGTTAAAATCAGTTTTTATAGACTGAAAGGTTACTGCTATCAAAGTATCTATTTTTGGCAACTTGTAATGTGAACCATGGTTACATTGTTGTTTTCCATTTTTTAAACATTAGCTGGTGCTTTGTTTTTAATCTTTGTTTTCAAGTGACTCTTTTATTTCCTCAGGGCCATGTTCCTGTCAGAGATGTCTGAAGCCAAGCAGGAACTGATAGAAATTAAGGACTTTGATGGGGATGCCATTCAGGACCTGGTGCATTTTGCTTATTCCTCCAAGCTCACCTTAACTGTGGATAATGTCCAGCCACTGCTTTATGCTGCCTGCATCCTTCAGGTAAACAAGCACAATAAGCACTAGCTACTGATTATAACATGAACAGATGTGTCCTGCATTTCAAGTGTAGCTTTGCTTAAACCTTGATTTACTACATTAATGCATAATGACAGTTTTAATCTAGAAAAACACTGACATGTATAATACAAATCATAACATTTGAAGTTGATTTATTGCCTCTTTCGAATAGGTTGAGTTGGTGGCGAGAGCCTGCTGTGAATACATGAAGGCTCACTTCCACCCCACCAACTGCCTGGCAGTTCGAACCTTTGCCGAGAGCCACAATCGCGTGGACCTGATGGACATGGCTGACCGCTACGCCTGCGAACACTTCACAGAGGTAGTGGAGTGTGAGGACTTCACATGTGTGTCTCCCCAGCATTTGCGTACATTACTGTCCTCCAGCGACCTCAATATTCACTCGGAGACACAGGTGTACAATGCAGCAGTGAAATGGCTAAAAGCAAACCCACAGCATCACGAGGCCTGGCTGGACCAGATCATGTCTCAGGTTTGAGAATGACCTGGAAAGGTTTTTTTTTTTTGTTTGTTTGTTTTTTTAATTTAATTAAAAACATTTTATTAGGGTTGTATTCTTGAATATGTGTCAGAAGTCAGAGTTTATCACCTGGTTTACTGATTACCTGAATGTTTAGGTGCATAACTGTGAGTAAAAGAAGTGTTATATAATCACTTTAGCACCCGCATGTATGTTTGTCTCTCCTTTAGGTGCGCCTACCCCTACTACCAGTAGAGTTTCTGACTGGAACTGTGGCAAAAGACGAGATGATCAAAGGTAACCTGAGCTGTCGTGACTTGATGGATGAAGCGAGGAACTACCACCTGCACCTCAACAACAAGGTGGTTCCAGACTTTGAGTATTCAGTCCGTACCATACCCCGGAAGCACACTGCAGGTAGTTCTTATATGGTGGTGCTCTGCTGTGAGCATGTAACACATTTTTGTTTTATGGCATTTAGAAAGACATTACAGCACATTTTCTTATCTTTATAAAAGCACACTTGCAGACATAAAACCAAGTGGCTTTTTGCAAGTTCATTTGTAGTTTATTTACCTTACATTACATTAGTACCTCAAATCTCCTGTTATAGGAGATACAGATGGTTTGGGGGTTTAAATTATAGTCAAGCTAGAAATAAGTAGCACAGTGCTAATGAATCTGTTTATATCACTGAAACAACCCAAACTATCTCATTATTCCTAATGCGCCTCACTTCAGATAGTCACTGTAACGTGTAACTGTTCTTGCATTTTAAGAATAAAACATAATGATAAAATTGAAAAGGAGGCAGTGAGACATCATTGCAAAAATGCACTGAAATCACAGGCAGTCCTTTTCCATTTGACCCAAGCTGAGCGTCCATTAAACACTGTGTTACTCACAGTGTGTAAACACATTATGCCTTTACGCAGCTATTTTGCAAAAGTGGCAAAATCTGTGCTGTGTGCAAAACATCACAGGGGGAAGGGGGAGTGTCTGAGGGCTTTTTTGTCATGTCCCTCATGCAGGTGAAAGACTTTATATTTTGCTTCTAGAAGATGCACTGATGTCAGACCTCATTGTTTGCGAACATGTTTTTTAATTAAAAGAAATGTAGGACAGTAAAAGTGAAAAGTGAGCCTTCTTTTAGAAAAAAAAAATGCAATTTCTTTCAAATTTTAATGTGTGTGTCTTGCTGTGTCCACCTGTGCATTGTTCTCTGGGATTGTAACAACAACACTGCACAGATGGGGATGCTGAATGTAAAAGTTGCTGCCATCCCATTAAAAATAAAGGCCCTGAATCTCATGCTAAAATATATTTTTCAAAACTTTTAATAACTTCTTATTCATATTAACCTTTCCATCTCGGTTTTTTCATATTCTTCCTGAAGTCATCAGAGTGCCAGGTTTTTGTTCTGTCCATTTGTTCCCTCAGGAGTTTTGTTCTGTGTGGGTGGCCGGGGAGGTTCTGGTGACCCGTTTCGCAGCATTGAGTGCTACTCCATCACTAAGAACAGCTGGTTTTTTGGCCCTGAAATGAACAGCAGACGGCGTCATGTGGGTGTAATCTCTGTAGGAGGTAAGAAAGATTTCATATGATTGCGTTACAAAATGTAAAGAAGAATATTTTCACCTGAGCGATGAATTGTTGGGTGTAGAAGCTGAGGGAATAGAGTACAACATACTCAATAAAGTCAAAAGAGATGAGCCACATCCTCCTGATCACTCGCACGGTTAAATGGTCTCATACCAATATGGTTGTCGGTCGGGTGCTCCTGTTCAGTGGTGCTGAGCACCAGGCAAGCGTTCTTGAGGAGGAAGAAATTATAACCTCCTCAAGAATGCTTGATACACTAATAGCACATAAGGTTGTGGCTGATCAGTGATTTTCTAATTAATGTGCAGTATGACAGCATAAAGGGTATCAATTTGTATTACTATTCTGGTCACATGATCTTAATTCCCTGTCTGTTTACTGATTCTTTTCCTCAGGCAAGGTTTATGCTGTTGGGGGCCATGATGGTAACGAACACTTGGGAAACATGGAGATGTTTGACCCCTTCACTAACAAGTGGATGATGAAAGCTTCGATGAACACTAAAAGGTATAAATCGATAATTTGCTCCAGTGCAACTCCTAAAGAGAAGTTGGAGTCATTTAAAACTATTTAATGTTATGATCACACAGAAAGAAAACAATGTAACATTTTGACTGCATAAATTCCTGTGTCAGAGTAAGGAATGTACATTACTTTCTGTGAAGCATTTACTGTATGACGTTTCATGAACATATGTATTTCAGGAGGGGGATAGCCCTGGCAGCCCTTGGTGGTCCTATATATGCTATCGGGGGTCTGGACGACAACTCCTGCTTCAACGACGTGGAGCGTTATGACATCGAAAGTGACTGCTGGAGTGCTGTGGCGCCAATGAACACCCCCAGGGGAGGAGTTGGATCTGTGGCACTGGGGGTAAAACTGAAGAGAAAAGTCAAAAACATCTATCTGATCTGTGATATGCACTCAGCACTTAACTACTTTATATTCTCCCATTTTCAGAATTTTGTGTATGCTGTGGGAGGCAACGATGGCGTGGCGTCACTGTCCAGTGTGGAACGGTTTAATCCTCATCTCAACAAATGGGCTGAGGTCTGCGAGATGGGGCAGCGTCGGGCTGGAAATGGAGTCAGCAAACTTAATGGTTGCCTCTATGTAGTGGGTAAGAGTTGGATATTCCAATAATGTCTGTTGGAATTTACTGCACTGACTTTATATGATGCAGTTTGTCAATGTTTTCTTCCTCTTTCATGGGTGCTTGTTTGGTGAACCCAGATCACATGCTGGTTGTACACACCCCTCAGTTTTATAAACAAATGCTCGAATCCGGAAAGCCGAAAGCTGTTTGGTAACTGATTCACAGGAAGAGGATTTTATTGCACCACCTCAATTTAAAGAATGTTTGAGGTTCACTGAAGTGTCTGTTATGAAATTTTACATGGTAAATAGCTTCAGGTAAAAACATGTAATACTGTTGTATAGCTGCCCGGTTAGTGGTGTATAACTATTTGACTCTTTACTCCCTTTAAGCCTACCAGGAGTAACCCTTGAAGCTATTTTCTGAACCGAGCAGTTTCTGTCATATTTCAGGCCTGCTTATAGAACAAAGTGACTATGTTTGTTTAGGTAGTTAGTAAGGGTGGTCTCTGCCTGTGCATCTACCCATAAACCCCCAGATTTTCAGTGTCTTTTCTTCTTATTTCTCAGGTGTCAAAACTAATCTTTAAGTGTACAGGGGAGGTCGTTAAATGCCGTCTTTATGGGAGACGGAGTAAAAAAACAAAAAAAAAAACAGGCGTTAAACCTGAGTGTGAGGTTTAACCAATATTCTCAGCGTTTCATGCTGCCTTTTATCACACATAGTTTCATATTTTATAACAATATCCTAAAAATCACCAAAAGATAACATTTTTATGACTGTTTTATCTCTTAATTTTCCGAAGGTGGTTTTGATGACAACTCACCACTGAGCTCCGTAGAGCGCTTTGACCCACGAATGCACCGCTGGGAGTACGTGTCAGAACTCACCACCCCACGTGGAGGGGTCGGGGTCGCCACTGTAATGGGAAGAGTGTTTGCAGTCGGGGGACACAATGGAAACATTTACCTGAACACAGTGGAGGCTTTTGAGCCACGGATGAACAGGTCAGAATGAGGATTGTGTTTCTACATGTACAGAGGTGTGAGAAAATAACTTTATTCAGTTAGCGGAAAACTGGTCAGTAAATGCTGTAGATGCATTCCTGTTTCAAATGCCTGTTTTTTTTTTTTTCTCACTGTTATTCTTCACGAATATGTTTACACCTAAAAAACCAAAAATTAGGTATAATATTTATGAGAGAACTCCCTTTTTACATACATTGTTTGTAGATGTTAAATCTAGAAAATGTATTCTTATTGGAAGTTTTGACACATTCAGTGTCTTTCAATACAAATTCACATAAATGAGCTATTTATTCAAACACAAAAGTGGGGTTTTTTTTTCTGCCTGTCCCATTTGGTACTAGCGATCAGAATTATTGTCTGAAGGCCAAGAAAGATGCACAACGGATTTATTTTACCAAGTGGATCATCACGGCTTTGCCGTATTGGTTCATTTGATTGACCTTTATTTTATTATAAGTTGTTACAGACAGGACAGATATGACTGGGGGATAGGAAAAGGAGAGAAACCTGTGAGCGTGAGCGTGCTTGTATTTAAAAGGTTTCTCCATGTAATGATCTGCTAGAGGGTATGGGGAGCCATAGCCCCGCCCCCCAGTGCACGAAGCAGGCATGGAGGAGATCCAGACCTCCGACATCCAGAGGCCCCCAGAGGGCACGAGAGCCCAAGAAGGACCACCAGAGGGGCAACCGTGCCACCCTCCCTAGAAAGAGCTGAGGAGAGACCCAGACGTGGGGTCACCCAGCAGCCACGGTACAGAAGCCAAAGGGGGGCTCAGTGACGTGCCCGCGGGCTCTGCTGGTAGTCAGCCACGCCAGAGCAGACCGGGCCCCAGGCCCAGAGGTCTGAGGGCCCCCCATCACCCGGAAGGGACCCGATCGAGCCACGGGTGCCACACCCCGCCAAGCAGCCACCAGGAGTGAGCCAGCACATACCTGAGCACCCAGCTCTGGACGCCGAGAACCACCAATGCACCGACGGTTGAAGGAATCAGCCACCAGCAGGGAGTGTGGCGGGGGGAGAGATGTCCCCAGAGAGCTGGAGTCTAAGACCCGACCTGATATATAGACACAGACAAACAGGCACACACAGGCACAAATATGCATTCCCACTCTTATGTACACATATACAAATACTCAGCACATACAGAAATGGACACTGTATGTGTATGTGTATGTGTACACACACTCACAATCACCTAGCATACTCTATACCCCAGGTCTAGGTACTATCGCCCCAAGAGGGGCAATCCACCCCCAGACCCAGGATATGGTACCCTTTTCCCCGGGGTGGAGACAAGCAGACCGCTCCTGGTCCTGCAGCAGCAGGGAGGCCCAGCATCCCAGACCCCGACCAGACGGCCGACTGCTCCTCCCAGCCCCCCCGCCCTGATGATGAACATAGAATGGAGGTGACTTTCTTGATAAAAAGAAAGTCACCCCCACCCTACTTTTACTTGCCCACTGCCAGTAAAAGTAGGGTTACTGGCAGTGGGCAAAATAATCCAACACCATTAATCATCTTGTCACAAGAATACATCATGTCACCTGCTGCTTTGTTTTCTGGATCATACCTAGCTTGAATACTGATGAACCCTTCACTTGATTTGAAATTTTTAAAAGAGTGTTATGTGCCTGTAAAATATTAGTCTACTACCTGGAAAATATTGTATTGATGTGTCAATGTAATATGGTTGTTCATTTGAGCGACACTCATGAAAGTTCATAATTATAGATTATATGGTCCATTATATATGTGCCATATATTTGGCCTAAAACATTTGAAGGACTTGAGTAGTTTTCTAAATAATGGAATTTTAAAATGACCTCTAAAGATCCACAGTGTTCTTGTTGTTAAATGTCTTTTGATTTGTGTATCTTTGCCGTTCAGATGGGAGCTGGTGGGCTCAGTGTCTCACTGCCGTGCTGGAGCTGGAGTCGCTGTCTGTTCGTCTCACGTCAGCCAGATCAGAGACGTCGGACAAGGCTCCAGCAACGTGGTCAACTGCATGTGAGTCCACTCCACACACTATCAGGCAACTGACTGCCAGGTCAGAGAGATTTCACCCGATGTTCAGTGAGATTTTAATGACTTGAAGTGCACATTTGACAAATCTGAAGTCTTCTCTGACAAAATGACACTTTGAAGATGTATCTTTTTCTTTGTGACTCCTGCAGGTGTTCTGTACAATCATTGATGTTGTATTTTGTACTGTACTTCTCTTCTGTTTCCCTGCTTTGACTGAGTTTTGACTGTTTAAGGGAAAATAGTAGCTGAGCCATGTATATATACAGACCACATGAGAATGAGAGGGGGTGCTTTGAATCACATTGTGAACAAGGACTTTTTGGTTGGCCAGTATGACAGCATTTTACACATCACTCCTAAAAAGTCTCTCTGTACTGCATCATTCATTCAGAGAGTTATGACACATTAGTAATTTGAAGGTATTCATACTGGGATTTGACACTTGCCCATGCACCAGTTCATTTAAATTATTCCCATGAATCTGAAATGTGATCTGAAAATGCCAGAAAATGTCCAGGACTCATTTCCAGATTAGTGAAAACAAACTTTTAAAGGTTTAGGACAGCGGAAGTAATGTGGCTCTTTCTTCACTATTTGTAGCTGTTTTTTCTCCATTATTGTGTTTGGATAATCACTTAGAGCTTACTGAGCTAAATCAACGATTAGCCACTGACTGGTGAATTACGCTGCTGCAAGTGCCAAACACTCAAAATCTGTAAATGCCAGTCCGGTTAAACAATCTGCTGAAAGTCTACTCTTTTACCTCGACCTCAGAGCTGAGAAAGGTGTGACGACTGTACCTGAGAGACGAGGAGTGATTAAAGCAATATTGTGCACCTCTTCAGTTCTAAAAGATTGTGTCTGTGGATGGTTGGTCCGTTATATTTTAATATATGAACCCTTTTGTATACCAATATAGCCGTATCTTTGGCATTATTCTTTACTAACTAATCCATTGCTGTGCACTACTTTCCTAGACTAGATGTGAAGTCTTGAGTATATTTTTGTCAGAAATGGAGAATTTAAAAAGTTTCAAGTTGTTCATCAATACATGCTTATTTCTGCCATATGAAGAAAGAAATTATTGTTTCTAATAATGTTTGTATGAGTAAAATACATATTATTGCAGATTTCTCTCTGGTATTAATACCATTTTTACACTAAATTTGAAGCCAACTTTATTAGTAAATGAGTCTTTTGTAAACTTTGCTGTGTAAACTTGGTTGTTCTTCCTCCTTTGACTGCTTCCATTTGGTGGTTTATTTACATGGTATCGGTTGGCACAATAAAGATATATGTGAATGTTACTTGGTGAGATTCCTCTTTATTTCTGGATAATCTGATGTTTGTCTTCTGGCTGAACTGCTAAAATAAAAACAACAATCAAAATGACTTTATGGTTTTCCTTAAAAGGTACATTTTTTAAATGTAAAAAAAATCTAATGTGTTTTCTGTGTGAATAAAAGATGGGTTTGTGAGAATTGCAAATTGTTGCATTCTGTTTTTTAAATATATTTTCTACATCATCCAAACTTTTTCAGAAATAGGTTTGTGTTATCACTAGAGCAAATAGTCCATCGTTGCACCATGAAGCATCATTGTTGTATTGTTAGTGTCAAGCTTTGTAGGAACTGACAAAGCCCGCCTCACTAAATAAAAGGTGAGGTTCTTGCAGCTGAATGAGGCAAAATCATATCAATGCTTTATGGCCCCAACACAGGTAGCATTAATAGTTTCTCCTGTGCTGCATATGTTTGATTTGTTTATTTGACTAAATTTTGATTTTTAATTCAAATTTGTTCTTTGATGTTCTGATTGGTGCAGTAATGACTTCCCTGGCTGAGACAGCTATCTGGGATCAGTTTTTTCCCCCTGACTAATTACATCGGGGTGCCCAACTCTAAGCCTGAAGGGCCGGTGTCCTGCAGGTTTTAGATATGTCCCTGACCCAACACAGCTAATTTAAATGGCTGAACCTCCTCAACATGTCTTTAAGTTCTCCAGAGGCCTGGTAATGAGCTAATCATGCGATTCTGGTGTGTTGACCCAGGTTGAGCTCTAAAACCTGCAGGACACCGGCCCTTGAGTCCTGGAGTTGGACACCCCTGAATTGGATAGAAAAGATAATTCATGATTTCATATCCTTGAAACTTGTCTATTGCAACGCAGTTCCCTCTAGTTTCTAGCAGGTGAAACTACTAGACAGTGCCGATGAGTCATAATGTTGCTGCCAGGCTAGGAACAATAGTAACAACCATATTACCCTCGTCCCTTATTTTCTGATTCACTGGCTACCTGTTAAATTGTCTTAAATTTATTGTAAGATTTACTCCTTGTTTTGAAATAAATAAAAGGTCTAGTTCTAGTATCTGCAGTCCCCTAACTTTCTGTAATCTTCACCACTGCTTGAGATTCTCTAGCAGATCACTAATGAATATTCTCAGTTTAGTGGCCTGACTTTTTCACCCACTTTTGTGCGACTTAGTTTTTTCATAATTGTGGAATCTGTTCTAAAGTCTAAGTATAAGTGAGAATTCAATTGCAAATTTGTGTTTATTGTTTTGTAACTTCCTTATAAACCATGTTAAAAAGTAACAGTTCAAGGCAGAGGTACATATAAGTTTATTGCCAGTCGACATGTGGTTGTTTATAACCTGTGTATTCAGGAGTGGACTGTCAAATATGTGGGGTGCGTTCTTTCCCAAAGCGCCAAATAGTTGCACAAGTTACACACTAATCTTTGGAAAACCATTTTGTGTAAAAATAACTGGTATGTTTGCATTTTTATATACTATGAGAAACCTACCTCTCATGCTATTTGTGACAATTAATGTCACAAATCCGTTACATCAATCTAATTGTGTATAAATTTTAAATATTTGAGCAGCAAGTACATTTTACTTATACAAGCACAATCAGGGTTTTTTGTTTTATAAATATTCAAGAAAAAAACTTTCTTTAACAACAGTCTGAGATGAAATAATGTAAAAATAGCCTTAGAAACAAAATCTAGGTTTTCAATAGAAAAACATTGTTGATAATTGTTGTTTAGGTTAATACTACATGGTGAAATCAAACCAGCCATCTTTATTTTTTATTCATTTTTATTGGCTTGGGTTTTAGTGACTTACAGTAGCAGACTACTGCAGTTTTTAAATGACTGTCACATCTGTTTTATTACTTTCAGTCTTTGGACCCTGAAAGACTGCTGAAAAGAGGAAAAACAAAGAAAAGCTTCTCAGAAGCGGCAACACTTGGAGCTAGAGCACATCGACTACCAGGCTCAGGGGACGTTAGAGAAACAACTTTACACTAGTAGGATGTGCAGAAGCACTCCTTAAGGCACCAAAAATATTAATTAAAAACGCAAACAGACAAGAATGCTTCTGAAGCTGTTGAGCTTTGCTGCTGTTCTTATTGGAGGTAAGTCGGGCTCTATAATTACATTTTTAAATTGTATGTTTGACGATCTTGTTTTTATTTTTCCTCTTTTTCACCCCAAAAAATGGCAATCACAGTAATGATTTCATTTTATATTTTAAAATCCCTGAATTTTTTATCATCTTAAAAAGCAAAGCATCAGAAATATGGACTGAAGATTTTACAATCCTTAGTTTTCTGATGTAAACTAGCTGCACTAATAATAATTACATTCTGCAATGTTGGTTTGAAAAAAGCATTTTGAAGAAACATGAAGTGCAGACTTGAAAGATCATGTGACCCAAAGTCTCAGGAAGAGATGCTCAACGGATTTATTTTACCAAATGGACCATCATAGCTTTGCCGTATTGATCCATTTGATTGGCCTTTATTATTATTTATTTACTTTATCTTCAGTTATTGTACATGGGACAGACATAATTATGGAAAAGGAAACGGAGAGAGAGAGAGAGAGAGAGAAAGAAAGGGAGGGAGGGAGGTGGGTAGGGAGAGAAAAACAGAAGAGACGAGGGACAGTGAGGGAGGAAAAAAAAATCCACTGGATCACCTGTTAAGACAAACTGACAGAGAAAACCAAGCAAAAGCAACATAGAGCAATCACAACATGGGGGCTACAGCAATAATAATAAGTTAACATTAAATACTAAGTATTGAATGTTATTGTCTAGCACGTAGAACAGACAGCGCACAACGTGCTCCCAGACAGCAGCCAAGAAAGGTGCGGCTTTGCATCTCTGAATAACCGCGTGTACACCTGTGTGTGCGCACCTGTGTGGATGAGCGAGCTTGTATACAAAAGGCTTTTCCATGTAACGATCTGTCAGATGGTTTGAGGAGCCATAGCCACATCCCCCAGGGCATGAAGCAGGCATGGGGGAGATCCAGGCCCCAGACATCCAGAGGTCCCCAGAGCGTGAGAGCCCCAGGAGGACCCCCGATTAAACTTTTTAACGCACTCAACCCGTGTGGAGCGCAGAATAGACAAACTTTGCACAAACTGCCTGAAATGCGTTGACAGAGACATTTCAGGGATTTTGAATCAATCTGTGCTCCAGCTGCGTAAATTGTTAATCGCGTTAGTCATGATGACGGCATTAACGCATTTAAGCTGCATTAACACGTTAACGCAGAGTAACCCCTCACATGGTTTAATCCGCAGATTTGCCCATTTTTGATGCGTTAACGCTGACAGCACTAAAATTTAATAATCACTTCCATTTGAGCAGTATGTTTAACTGCAAATATCACAGAAAAGGCTTCATTTACTTCTTAAAATAATTCTTTATTAGTTGATGGTTAGGTTAGAATTCGATCCTTTCTTATGATCGCTTGACTAATTAAGGATACGTGGAAATCATATGCAACGTTGTTAAAGTGAAACATTTACCCAAAGATTTGTGCAAACTGACTGACATGGCTAGACTGTAGCTCTGTCATGGGACTTTTATGATTGATCAGCATTCAGCTCATCAACTGAGGGAGTTGTGTACTTATCAACCCAGCAAAGTAATCACAGTCTCTATAATAAAAGTTCTTATTGTAATTCGCCTGGAGTGGAGAAGGGATGTAAATATCTGAAAATCAGAGTGTGTTGTGACGAAGTCTCTCAATCAGTTCAGTCATCCACCAAAACTTCTCTTTTCTGTCTTGTAAAAAAATATTTTAATCAGTATCTTTAACATTACTTGATTGGCGACAGCAGCTAGTAGTATGTAAAACAAATGCAAATCATCCTTTAAATCATCCTTGATTAGTATTCTAAGAGATCATTGCTCTGCCATAAGTAGTATTACCCCACAAGTGAAAAGGACCATAGTATATCTATGTTGGCTGGAAACATGCTGCCTCACATGCCAACTTTCCTGCTTTGCTGTGTTCTTTCAATATTTTCAGCTCATAGCCAGTGCCAGTCAGGCTGGAGGGAGTATGAGAACAAATGTTACTTCTTTTCAACTGATACAAAGTCGTGGTTGGAGGCAAATGCATTTTGTCTGGAGCATAACAGCAACCTGATGAGCATTCAGGACATTCATGAGCGGGTGAGAAACAAACAACAGGAGACATTACAGAGGTTACATAAATAATGTATCATTTCTCACACTCTGCTTTTTTATTTTCATGTCCTGTTTCTAGTTATGGGTGAGGACACAAATCAGCTCTGAGATCTACTGGATCGGCCTGAATGACCGCACTGTGGAAGGTGTCTGGGAGTGGAGTGATGGGAGTCCTTTTATACAATACCTGTCGTATGTAATACGTTTACTACTCCATTGAAGCCCAACTTATTTATTTTATTTAGTAATCTCTTTCACACAACTTCCAATGCCCGTGTACTCATCTTTGTGGAGGAGCTTTTCCTTATCTGACTTGAGAGTCTAAGCCATGTTTGCCGATATCAGAAAGGCGTGAAAGTCATTAACATAACACCCGATCATTAAACGGGAAGACTAGGAAAGAAATGAAAGATATGTAAGGTATCTTTCTGAATTTTATCCATAATAATTATCCATTGCACTTGTGTTTCAGATACTGGATGTCAGGCCAGCCTGATAACTGGAATGATAATGAGGACTGTGGTCAGGTGGTAGGCTATAACTTTGGAGAGTGGAATGATGAAAACTGTGATAATAAGAGGAAATACATCTGCAAACACATCAACCGTAAGTGAAAAAGAGTACAGTGGGGAAAATTGGTTTTATCACCTTTTAGTCATGCAATTCAATCCAGTTTTATTTATACAGCGACACGTCACAACAACCATCGCCTCATGGCACATTGTATTGAAATAATACAGGCTACAGAAACTGCAAAAAAGAAGTTACAGAGGAAGTTCCTTTAAACATCTGTCACTTATTCAGTATTTTGATTTTATACTACATGATGTATTAACATCGTTATTCATCGTCTTTGAGCTAGAATGAAATACACGACAGTCAGTCCAATCATACAAGATAAAAAATTTGCTTTCCATTTCCCTCGTTACCATGTATATTGTAACCATATAAAATCTGAGTAATGACATCCACGTCACTGGAGACCTGTCTGTGTGGTGGGAGTATGCTCTCCCTGTGCCTGTTTGGATTGTGGGAGAGGAGAGATGCGTACAACTAACAAAATGTTTTGATTAATATTGCTTGCTTATTGATCTGTTTATTAGAAAGATGAATATACAATATACAGAATATACATGTAGTAGTTCAACAGGAGGAGTTAATAAAATGATGATCTATGCATCATAGTATTGCTCTGTGGCACTATTTTTATACACTTTTATAATTTGGTAAAGATTAAAGCCAAATCCATTTAATCTTCACCAAATATTAAACCCAGTATAGTAACAGTTTTACAGTTGTTTTTTGTATTTGCGTGCTAGTGAGAATCAAACCATTACTTACGCTGAGCTGGAACAGAAAGTTCTCTCACTCCAAATACTCAAAATCTCTGGTTCCTTTTACCATTTCCTGAGACGTGCGAGATTGGTATGCAATATCACACCATGCCATCATAATAAGCTTTTTTAAAAATGTCAGTTGTTTAAACTGTTTAGACTTTAATTGTTTATTATAGTCATAAGTCAAGTGAAACCTAAATGTGTATTTGTGATGTGTATTTGGGAAATAGTACTGAGCCAAAGGAGTTTGGCTTGAAAAATAGTAGTTACTAAATATAACCCTGGTTCTATGAGTATGAGCGTAACACCCCAAACATGTCATACCACTGGCTGTGTGATGTGGCCAGAGCTTAGACTGTGTCTAAGGAAATCATTCTTCGCAGCAGCTTAAACATATTTTCTTCCTTCCTCCTCAGCAAATCCTGGCCCACAGTGTGACTTAGCCAACGGGTGGATGCAGTATGGCTCCAACTGCTACAAGTTTAAGTCGGACACAAGAAAGAGCTGGACGTCAGCGAGGCATGACTGTGTGGCGGATGGAGCAGACCTGGTGTCCATTACTTCAGCAGAAGAAAACCAGTTTGTCACGGGAAACATGGGTGAAACACATCTTGACCTCTGGATTGGGCTTTCTACACTGGTATGAGAGGCATAGTGTGGGATTAGGAAACAGACTTATTTCTTTCTAAATGGATAATGCAATCTTTGTTTCTCCAGAAATGCAACAAGATTTCATGTCAAGTGGAAGTGGGGAACAGTCAGCTTGCCTGGTCTGATGCTACACAAGTGGGCTATACAAACTGGGCTGAAGGTCAACCCACAATGTAAGGTTTCATACTGTTGAAAGAGACTCTCAAAGTCAATATTAACTGACTAAATCTTGCTTCAAACTTGCATTTTCCAACAGTGACCCTCAGGTTGGCAGCTGTATTGCAATGATCAAGGATGAATCCAGTTCATTTGGAGATTGGAGGTCCCATGTCTGCAGATACGAGCGTCCTTACATGTGCAAACGTCCACTGAATAGTAAGACTGATTGTTTTGGAAACACAATGTTTACCATTGTTAAAGCGTTTTATTGGTTTGTTTTTATCTCTTACCATTTCCAACGCTTGTTTTCCCTTCCCACCTGCAGCCATCTGCCCTGCTGGCTGGCAGAGCTTTGGTGGCAGTTGTTACTGGATGGTCAGTAATATCAATCTCTTGACCACTTGGCATGAGGCTTTTACCAAGTGTTCTGACATAGGGGCTCACCTCCTGATTATAAACAGGTAAAGATAAAGAAGGTTCCTAATCAAAGTGAGACTATTCTGACAAATGATAGTATTACCAACTTCCGAAATAATAATAAGATGAATAGCCTTGCCTCCATGAGTTCAGGCATTTGGTCACACACAGTGATTCTTATCTGCCATGTTTATTCTGTTCTTCATGTGTAGTCAAGAGGAACAGTATTTCATTAATTCGAAGCTCCCAGACTTTCATCAAGTGGACATACCTGACATCTGGATTGGTTTATCAGGTTCTCTATGATTTGGTGCTCATGAAAATGTAAAAAAAAGACATTGCCATATTATACATGATTAATGACAACGCTGTCTAATAATGACTTTTTTTAAAATACATGTAATGTTACCAGACAAGGACCAGGATGGCCATTTCAAATGGGTGGATAAAACTGAAATAACCTTCTCAAACTATGGTGCTGGTTGGCCCAGAAACACTGAGAACTTCTGGGACTGTGGACAGATCTTTACGGGTAAGGATTTAAGGACTCTGTTGCTCTGTTCCTAAACTGATTCGTGTGTCATTAGAAGGAGGCTGCTATTACAAGAGCAACTAACGCTCTCAATTTTCGCATCCAGGAAATTATGGTGGCAAATGGGAAACAACCAACTGCTTTAAGAGCCTGGGTTACATCTGTGAGATGACTGGTGGCCAGAACCCAAAACCAACTTCAGCTCCTGGTCAGTCAAACTTCACACTTTCTCTTTCCTTGCGGTCAGACCACACCTTTACTGATAACTGTTGCTTTGCTTTAGATTCCCACTGTGACCGTGGATATTTGTTATATGGGGACTTCTGCTATCACTTTGAGACCGAGATGGTGAAAAACTGGCAAGATGCTGAAGCACACTGTGCCAGAGAACAGGGTCACTTGGCCAGCTTCCACACAGAAGAAGAGCTGAGTTTCCTGATTGGTGAGTGGCTAAGAAAGCACATCAAACTATGACAAAGTATTTCATTAACACCCTTTATCAATCTCAATGTGTTGTTGTCTTGACATTGTGATAGCTCACATGCCAGGAGCAGCCTGGGTGGGTTTGAATGACATCAATGTTGAAAACCAGTTCGTATACACTGATGGAACACCTGCAGTAAGTGCTAAAGCCAGAGCCACCTGTTTGGCACCAAAAAACTCATTTCTAAACTGTTTTCTTATGCTGTGTAAAAGGATGACAACACTAATCACAAATCTAAAAAACTATTTCTTGAGATTATTCTCTGTCCTTCGTAATATTTTACAGTGTCAAAATGTCACACATGAAAATACTCACGATTTCTCTTGATCTCAGGATTTTCTCCCATGGGCGGAAAACCAGCCTGACAACTGGCAGAATAATGAGGACTGTGCACACCTCACAGGAACGACTCACAATGATCCCGGAAAACTCAATGATGACTTTTGCACAGCCACAAGGGATTATATCTGCAAAAAAGGTGCGATAAATGCATTTATTTTTTGCCTCTTCTTGAATTAATTTAATATATTGAGTTCATATTTGGAGTTATTCCTTGTTTTGTCTTTCTGTAGCCAAGGGACAAGGGCCTCCTCCCCAGCCGCCAACATCTGGACCTGGTCAGGCTTTAAACTACACTGACAAATGCTGACTAAATACATTTATCTCCATATGCAAATTTGTGAGCAGTTGTGTTTGTTACAGGCTGGAACGATAAATGCGGTTCTTGGACGGCTGATCCTTTTAACGACTACTGCTACCTGTTTAACTACCTGTCGATGAGGACGTGGGCGGAGGCTCGAGCTGACTGCGTCAATCAGGGAGGAGATCTTGTCAGTATCACTGAGCCCTTTGAACAGACCTTCATACAGGGTATGATCCTTACATTTTTCTTTCACTATTCAGATCCGTCATGTCTTAAGTGTATTGTTTCTGTAACACATGTTTATTTAGATTTTATTAACAAAGAATGAAAACAGATGCTATAATTTTTTGTTAAACAGAGTGTTACAGAGGCACTGCTTCTTTAATATTTGGGCTTTAGAATGATATCGTACTATAATACATAATTAACATACCATAACTGCTTTAAATCAATTAAAAAACATAATACATTACATAGGAGGATTACAGAATGCATGTTACAGATACAACAACTGAATGAACTGTAACTCTATGAAATTAAAAGGGACTATGAATGATCCCATTCTTTCATATAAGTTGCTAAAATAGCTTGGTTCTATAACATCATGGTGGTTTCTCCTAAATATGAAATGATGACATTTTAAATCATATTTCAGTGTAATAATATGCACAAAAAAAATTCTCTTTTTAGTTCACATATTTTAACTGCTTTTCTGAATTTCTTAGTCAATTTATCACTTTTCAGTTTGTGGGAGTTTCAGAGCTGATATGTGCAGATGTTTGCTGATTTTTCAATCTTTGCTTGAAAAATCATGCAGTTTGGTAATTGTGTAGCTTTCATGTATTATAGAATTTTAGCAGCATCTCTAGTGATGTCTTTTTCAATGCTACCACTAGTGGGCACTGGAGACTTTCCCTCCCCTAAATACTGCAACTCATCTTCAAAGAGTGACAGGGGAGATAGGTACACTCCAGCACACAGTGACACCACTTTTGGGTGTGGCTGGTGCAGCAAAGCATACATAACTGCACCCAAGGAGTGAAAAGGGCAATAACTTTGCTTATTAGTCTGGTGTTTTAGCTTTATCTTCACATTTTACTGTTTTTTAGATCTATTAATAATCAAAACTTGCTTTAATTTGTTGGGGTTTTTTTTTTTAATGTCCTCTCAGCTTTAATCCAGCAGAGTCCCACCGGGATCTCTATGTGGATGGGGGGTCATGACTCCATCACTGAAGGTGGCTGGGAGTGGACAGATGGCTCTCCGTTCAGATTCATCCACTGGAATGCAGGTTAATTAAAGGCCAAATTTGATGCTTTATAAATACTTACAGACTTAAAACGAAAGACTAAAAAGAAAAACTAAAGTGAAAAATATGATTGTCTTTCTTACAGGAAACCCAGATGACTATTATGGTGAAGACTGCCTGACTATGCTTATTAACAGTGGCTACTGGAATGATGACAACTGTAACTACAAGAGAGGATATATCTGCAAGCGGAGAGGTGAGAAATGATGCTCCAGTTGACACTTTGAAAACGAGAATTTGACAATTACAGATTGCTGATAGATGTTTACTTTCTCCAGGAAGAACGCCTGAGCCACCTCCACCTCATGATGGTAACAGTGATACCTCAGTGTTCATTTGAAACAATAAAAAGATACAGTTGATTAACAGAGCAAGAGATTGCCAACATAGCATTTCTAAACATACTAGTTTAAAAAAAAAATAAAATCATAAATTATTTCAATTTACACATAATAACAGAATTATTACAGAAAAACAAAAAATGACTGCAGTGAATGTATCATTAGCCTTGTGAAAAACTAACTCTTTTACTGAGCCATAGCACAAACCACTGCTGTGCAATGATGTGCTGTAAATTTGTAATGCTTAAAGTTTGTAAAGTCAAGTTAAAACAGGTTTATCTTCCAATTTACACACAGTAAAAAAAACTGCTGCCTCAGCTGTCAGCTGAAAAACAAAAGAAATCAGTTTAGACTTGAGAAAAAGAACTGTAGATGCTCACAAAGCAGGAGATGGATATAGTCATCACAGCATTTCTAAAGTTTCAAGAACTGGAGTGACAACTATTGTCAAGAAATTCAAAGAGAGCCACACACTTGGCAGAGGTAGAAAGTGAAAGATTTCAAAGACTGAGAAAAGTGTCTACCCCAGAATAACTGCAAAGACACTAATGAATAACTTAGTCAAGTCAGGAATTATAATCAATAGACCTCTATACAGGAACGGTCTCTGAGGTTACAGAGCAAGAAAAACTCCTCTTCTGCAGAAAAGATGCCTTCAAACCAGACCGAAGCATACTAAGGACAACCTGAAGAAAGGTTATGCATACTGGACACACGTCCTTTGTTCACATGACATGAAACTCGAGCTCTTTGCCCACAGAGACACTGCTTGTATTTAGAGAAAGAAGGGAGAGGTTTACAACCCAAAGAACAGTGATAATGACTCAAAACGTACATCACTCCTGGTGAAGAAAAACCTCCAGAAGACCAAAGTGAACATTACTGACTGCCCTTCACAAAGCCCTGACTTGAAACATTTTGAAAATTTGTGGGGTGAACTGACGATCCATGCAAGAAGACTATCAAATCTGGAGGAGGTTGAGAGAATGGACTGGGATTGGTCAGGAGACGTGTGAGACTTGCTGAAAACCAACTACAACCAACAACTGCAGGCTGTTATCCAGCCACAAAAGCAAAAACAAAAAGCAAAACTGACTATTGTAATAAGGGAGGCAAATAATGTTAAACCTCATAGTTTTGGGGTTTTGTGATTTTTTTTTTATGTGTGCAAAGTAAAATAATGTAAGCCTCCAAATTAATACTAGAATATTTGGAAAAGCTGTGTTAAATATTCCTTGCTCTGTTTAAAGGTACTTGGGAATAGAGAGGCTCATTATTCAACCCTCATCTATAATATATGTTCATTTTGCACTGGAATAATGCATCAACTTTTTATTGTAGGCTTTTTGACTGCACTGGTATGCCAGGGCTCCTCCGCTGTGCTTCATTGTCCACAGGAAAGTGTGATTAACATCCAGTCTGCTTTCTACGGACGAAAGACTGCTGACATCTGTCCAAACCTGGATGGCTCAGGAAGTGGTGCTGCACATTTGTTACAATAAATACTAATGATTTGCATTTGATTCAGTGACAACTTTATCTGCAGGTATGTATCAATGTAAATCAAATCAACTCCTTAAGTACATATTGATATTACTATTGTCCAGGCAGCTGCACAGTAGACGGGATCCTTCCTTACTACAGAAAAATGTGTGACAACCATCCGTTCTGCTTTGCGTATGCCAATGTGGACCCAGACCCCTGCCCCACTGTTTCCAAATATCTTGAGATCATCTACAGCTGTGAACAAAAAGGTAACTTCATCATCAGTTTCTTTAAACATGTTATAATCAGTGCTAATGTTTCCTGAAGTATTACATATTTATCTTGAGTTAATGCAATTCTGGCTTCATGCTTTTGTGCTTTGAATCCTCAGTGTGCCTGCATGGCTTGGGTCTTGAACATGGCAACATCTCAGATGCCATGCTCTCTGCTTCCTCCTCCATTGGCTCCTTCACGCCTAACAAAGCTCGTCTGAACGGAAATTCCTGCTGGATGCCATCAGGAAGCGGTATGCACCAACCGTGGGATCACACATGTGTAATAATATTTGAATTGGTAGTTAAAACTTGAGGGTAGGGTTCTGGTTTTTGGCACAACAAAGGTCTTGTCTTGTACCCTATGTCTGTGTCGTCTTACAGCTGCTTCAAGCTGGATTCAGGTAAACCTTGGCGAGACCAGAAAAGTGACGGGAATCGTAATTCAGGGTTGCCCAGATAAAGACTACTGGGTCAACAAATTTAAGATTCAGCACAGTATGAATGGATTGACCTGGACTGACTACACAGCTGATGGGAATGTGAGTAAGAAGTGCGCGAAACTGCATAGCGACTTTCTGTGGTCTAACACCTGCCAAACATCAAAGATACTCAGAACTTAAGACTGTTCATGGTTTAAAGGCAAACTTGTGAGCTCTTGGACAGGTTTATCTGTTTACATATCCAGGACAACAAGTTTCTCTCTCTCTCATTTCCAGTTTTTCCCAGGAGCAACAGACAGAAACACTCCTGAAACTCAGCTGCTGGGGACGCCTGTGTCAGCTCAGTTCATCCGCATCCTTCCAGTGGAGTTCAGCGTTCAGGCAGGCCTTCGGTTTGAAGTGTTAGGATGCACGCCAGACTGTAAGGAAACTAACTGACTGAGCTCCAGATTAAATCCTTTTTTAAATACAAATCTAAATTTATATGGTTTGTCAATATAAAACATTGGTTGTTCAACAGATGCAGTTACGTGTGCCAGCAAGCCCAACTTCAACTTTGCTAATGATAAATTGATGTAAGAAAAAATATATTTTTCCTTTTAAAAAAAAACAAAAAACTAACAAATATACTGTAATAAAGCTGAATGTGTAGCTCTTTGTGTCATTGTTATTTGGATTATTAATCACATTAATTTTGACATGTCTTTCAGTGTTCACTGTCCAGCAGACTGTGGCAAAGCTGATTACACAGTGTATGGCACTACACTGTATCGAGGGGTATGTAAAAAAATAAATAAATAAAGGAACACTTTTTAATCAGAGTATACCATCACGTCAGTTAAACCTCTGGGATATTGATATGGTCAGTTAAGTAGCAGAGGTTGTTAATTAGTTTCAGTATCACTACTGCATTAGTTGATAACCTAGACCCAACAGAGGTGAACAGGTACTCCAACTCCTCCGGGATGGCACATCAGTACGTACCATTGCCAGAATGTTTGCCGTGTCTCCCAGAAAGATATCCATTATGTTTTTTGGGGTTTTTTTTTTAACGTTGTTCTGGCAGTGTAATACAGAATTACCGCTCTCTTCTTTCTTTAACAGGACTCAAACATCTGTGCAGCAGCTATCCATGCTGGAGTAGTGCTGAATGAGATTGGAGGAGACTGCACTTTGCTAAAAGCTGACGGACAGAACTTCTACCCTGGATCCACGAGGAATGGCATCACCTCGCGGCAGTGAGTAGATGAGTTTTCTAGTTCAATCTTGCTTTGTTTTTTTTCAGTAACCGGGCAGTCCAGAGAGGCTGATTCAATGCCTTTACTTTCAACAGATATGATGGAAACTATGCTGTGTCTTACCTTTTTGCAGATGGAGGTAAGTTGACATGCAATTCGAAACTCTTAATTTCTTTCAGCTTCCACGTTTTGAAGAAATAATGATGATTTTGTCAGTTAATCTGTTCTGTGTTTTTATTCTGTTGTCCCCCCCCCCTCTCCCACAGAGCTGAGATGCTCAGGACCTGACTGGTTTGAGTTTGGGGACTTCTGCTACAAACCTTTTGGAGATAAAAAGACATGGCACGATGCTCAGAGCACCTGTAGGGCTCTGGGTGCAGAACTTGTCTCCATCCTCTCCAGGACAGAGCAGAGCTGGCTGGAAGGCTACCTGTACACGGGTATGGATTTACACTTATTATCTCTGTGTTTGAACTGAGGTAGATGTTAAAGGTTTAGAAAATCATTTTACATTCTTATGTGACATTTAATGTAACTTTTTTTTTCCTTCACAGCCACCAGTGATGTCTGGATTGGTCTAAATGACCTGCTTTATGCTGGCTTGTTCTCATGGTCTGATCAACACATGGCAACATTCACCTACTGGGCTCCAGGGGAACCCAACAACCATGATGGGTTCAGTGAGGACTGCGTCGAGATGTTGCACCAGGTGAGAAACCTGAAAACCCTCACTGGTGAAAAGGAATAAAGTGATCTTCGTAGTCAATTGTGGTCTTTTTGACATTAATCATAATTTTCCTTCAGTCTGGCCGATGGAACGACGTGACCTGCACAGAACTCAATACCTATATCTGCAAAAAGTCCAAAGCACATTACCCACTGCCTTCTGTACAGCCCACTGTGTACGGATGTCCTCAGGTGCGACAAACGTTGACTTAATGTCAGATTTCTCTGCCTTTTCAAGTTTAAACTCGCATTGCAGAAGTAATGATGCCAGATGCGTAATAAGGTCTTTAATGTGTGTGCCAGGGCTGGGAAGCATATCGTTACTCCTGCTACTGGATGGAGGAGACAACTAGGAGCTGGTCTGATGCTAAGGCCTTCTGTGAGGAGCAGGATGCCTTTTTGCTGCATATTGAAGACATGTGAGTCACATGTCTGTCTGAGGGTGATATAAGGTTGCTTATTATCGCCAAACTAAAGATTCTGGATCATGATAGATAAAATACTTATGGTGCTATAATCCAGCGTCACTCAACAGCACTCTTATCTCTGAATTTTTTGTACCCGTTTTTTATACTCTGGAATTCAAATCATTTTAAATTTTTATTTTTTTTATTTTTTTTTTTTATTGCTCCATTTGTATAAGGGCAAATTTTTCCAGCTGAGGTAGTGCACTCCAATAGTCTTTTTTGTACATGGTGTCTTATTGTCATCTCTTTGTTGTGTATCCCTGCAGATATGAGCAGTCACATTTTACAGTGGCGGTGTCAGGAAAGACTGGTTTTTGGTGGATTGGCCTGCGTGCTCATGGGGGGGCAGGTGGAGGGGTGGACTACATTTGGGATGACGGTTCATCTCTCAGCTTTACTCACTGGGACAGAGACCAGCCAGGTACTGACCTAACACTGACCTCGTTAACACTGGCTAACTTGTCTTACACTGCTTGTTTTAAATAAACTGTCCATATCTCAAAACGACCGCCTCGATTGTGGTCTGTGTGCTTAGATTCAGATTTTCAAAATTTTGTACCATTTCTGAAATATTCCACTTTTTCTGGCGATAAAGTCCCAGTAACTTTGAATGGAGAGCCAGCTCTCTCTCACCTCTCCCTTGTATGTTGAACTTTGTGGCTTCAAGTACAGCATGGGACATTTTTCACAATTATGTTTTGGTTTTTTTTGGTATATATTGTGTATTTTATTTTTTTACTCATCTCAAAACTGTAAACATTTTCCTGTGTACAAAATTTACTACAATAAGGTAAATGTCCCTGAGGTGAAGGTGATGACACTTTGAATATAAAAACTTATAGATCTGAAATTCTCCCAGACACTGAGCAATTCCATTAGGTACAGAGTAGCTGCTATCTCAGGTACAGTACAGTTTGCTTAATAAAGTAGCTAGCCATGCGTTTATGCGCCATCCCCCTTCAACTTTGTTAGCCAACCTCTTTACCTCCAACTTTTTCGCTGCACCAGAGGCAAACTACAGAACGAGTCCGCCAGTAAGAACAATCCCACCCCAATTTCTACAGAATTGTATCGTTGAGTTTTTATTATTGTTTTTCTTATTATTATTATCATCAATAATAAACACAAGAAACCAAAATCTCCTTTCTGTCTTTAGATAACGGTGGTGGTACTTGTGTGGCTATGACAACGGGTCAGGTTGGGGGTTTCTGGGATGACAAGCAGTGCTTGGACAAATATGCCTTCGTATGTGAAAAATACAGACCTGACATCAGCCCGCCCACCAAGGCCCCGACTCCTCCTCCTGCACAGGGCTGTGCTGCTGGCTGGACAGCCAAATCCCATTTCAGGCACTGTTATAAGGTAATTACAGCACAAAGTTAAACATTAAAAGTGTGATTATCAGCAAGAGAAGGTCAGTGATTAATTTTCCAGCGGTGATTTACTGCAGCTCTTCCACAACGTGGACTGGTCCTTGAAGAAGAGTTGGGAAGCAGCACTTGAGGACTGTATCGCCAGAGGTGGTGATCTGGCCAGCATTCACACTCAGGAGGAAGAAGAGTTTCTTGCCCTGTACAGCAAAGGCACTAGCAAGTGGATTGGTCTCAAGAACAACCCAACAGAAGGAGGTGGGCAAAATATGTGTTTTACAGACTGGACCTGGTTAAATGGAAGCCAAATAAAGAATAAACCTAAACACCAACTCCTCCCTTATATTGCAGGATATTCTTGGAGCGATGGCACTCCTCTGTCCCACACCAACTGGGGTGAGGGGGAGCCAAACAATCACGAGGGTCGTGAGGACTGTGTAGAGATGGTGAGCAACACAAATGGCACCTACTCTTGGTGGAACGATCTCAACTGTGACGCTCATCAGGATTGGATATGCAAGATTATTAAAGGAAAGGATCCCATCCTGCCCCCTGTGCCCCCATCCCCTGAACCAGGTAACATGTTAGCATAATGCCCCTGTCCTCCTTCTACAGAGGAATCAAGTCATGAATTTGCATCCCTTAAGGACAGAGCAGTTTGTATATTAATTCCAACCCTCACAAACCAAGCTAAAAAATGTAGCAATTAAAGGCTGAATCTCAGGCTTTTTGCAATGTCTGAGTGTTTGTGTTTTTCCAACGTTTCAAACTTGAGCTCCCGAATGTGGCTCGAACCCCGGCTGGAGGAAGAACAAAAACATCTGCTATTACTACAATGACACCGACATAGTGGACTTCCACACAGCTTCGACACGGTGCTATGCAGAGAGAGCCAGACTTGTGTCCATCCTGAACAGAGAAGAACAAGCATATGTTAACACAATGGTATGTTTTTTCATCTTTAACTTCTTTAGAGAATATTTACTGTGGAAAACTCTGTGATAAGTTTTGCTGCTCTTTCAGGTGGGGACAGGAAAGGTTGCTGCGGCCTGGATTGGAATGAGAATGTTTGGCACAATAAATGGACAATATGTGTAAGTTTGTTTCTAAGCAATTGCACCAAAGGAAAGAAATGTTAAAGGATCATCTTTGTGTGCATTTTTTTCCCATTGTTCTGAGCAGCAGAATTTATTATTATTTGGTATGCCTGTTGAAAATGTTATAAGATTATGACCTCCACAGGTGGATGGCTTAACAATGAGCATGGTGCTAGAGCTTTCATTGTTGCCCTGTGCTTTTTATTGGGTCCTCGCTTAAACAAAGCAGAGCAGAAGTATTCATATTTCATGTCCTTAATACTGATATGTAATGTAACAGATCAGAACTTCATGTTGAGGGTCTAAGGGAGGGGGAGAGAAGTTCTCAGCACAAAATTTGTACAAGCCAGCGCTGTATTACAAATAGCAAAGCAATGTTTTGCAGTCTTTGGCTTGCTGTGTCTCAGTCATCCAGGTCATCGTAATCTAAGGATCTTGGAAAGAAAAGATCCGCACTTAGAACTGAAGAAGCTTCTCAGGTGAGAGGTGAAACGTCTTCAAGCAACTTAAAGAAGTCCAGACGCTTTTCATTCCAAGCTCCTTAGACTTCGCTCTGTTTTAGTTTGTTCACATTTATTCACAAAAATCAGTCCACAATGAGAACTGCCAAGAGACAGAAAAATGAACAGTTATATCTACAACATCTGTTCCCTTTCAGTCGATTCACTCAGTACAACACATAAGTATGGGACATATATACACGCCCCGCAGAGCAGCCACCGAACCAGAAACGGACCACCACCACCTTAGTGTGTGGTAGACCCAGCAGAAAGTGTGACAGTATGAGCCAACGAAGGGGCTGTCACTTCCAAATGATAAAACTGCACAAAAGTGTGCCCAACTAGCTGCAGCACAAATATCAGCTACCCCTTTAAAAATAGCCCATGAGGTCGCCATTCCCCTGAGCTCTCACCCTCTGTGGCAAAGCAAGACCTTTGGTGCTGTATGCCAGTGAGATAGCTTCTATAATCCAGTGGGACAGCCTCCGTTTAGACAGAGCTTTACTTCTGGCTGGATTAGCGAAGCAGACAAACAGCTGGTCACATAAATGCACATTCTGAGTGCGCTCGATGTAGGTACGTAGCACACACACTGGACAAAGAGAATGCATCCTCCTCTGCTCCTCAGATGCAGAAGGAGCGTAGCAAAAGCTCAGCAACTCAAACTCCATTGAGCTATATGATGCAGGCATGACCTTGGGAAAATATGCAGCATTTGGATGCAATACCACCTTATGGCCATCAGGAGAGAACTGTGTGTAGGAGGGATGCACAGACAGAGCATGAAGGTCACCCACTCGCTTTGGTTTCGGCAAAGCGAGAAGTAATGCAGTCTTATATGAGAAAAATTTCATATCCACAGACTCAATAGGTTCAAAGGGCCTCCAGCACCAAAGACAAGTCCCAAGCAGGGACACTGGACTAAAGCACGGGTCTCAGCCAGCAAACCCCTTTCAGAAAACGTATGGCGAGGGGATGTGCACCTGGTGTCACCTTGTCAAGCAATATAGCTGCTAAATAAACCTTAAGTGGCAAAAATGAAAGGCCCTTATCCAGCAGCTCCTGCAAGAATATCAAAACATCCGCGATAGAGCACTGAAATGGGAGGGTGTGGCGTTCCTGGAACCATTGCTCGAAGGCTCGCAATTTGTAAGCGTACAAGCCTCTAATAGATGAGGCCCTAGCACTCTGAATTGTCGCTATCAAACTAGGTGGCAGACCCTTAGCAATCAAGTTTGACCTCTCAGCAGGTGAAGGTGCCAGTCAGCGAGGCAGCGATGAAATGTGGCCACTCTATGCTCCGACATGCGTGCGCAGCTGGAAAGCAGGCATATTTCATAGAAAGGAAAAGAAATCTGCTGACTCTGGATTAGTGAGCTATTTTGAACATTCACAGAGAAACTCAGTGTCTGAATGTGTGAAAAAAAAACAGTGACAGCTGTGTCTCCGCCTGCTCTCCGGAGCAAGCAACGAGAGCCCAGTCGTCTAGGTAGGCTAAGATGCGGCTGCCTCGCTCTCTCTACAGGGCACTAGGCGCTGCCTTGGCACATTTCACAAAGGTGCGAGGAGCCAGCGACAATCCAACTGGCAGCACCAGGTATTCACAGACTACGCCCTCAAATGCAAACACCTGGTACAGGTGTATATGACATGTGCATGTCATCACAGGTCATCTGCCTTAAAGGTGTGAAAAGTTTTTTCAGCCAGGACACGCAACGGCATGATATCCCATATTTATGTGTTGTACCGAGTGAATCGACTGAACATCTCTGTCTTTATTCAGTGTTGGGCACTCAGAGAGCCGTGCAAATTTACTAATTGATTTTTACATCTTTCATGATAATCCTTGTACAACCGTTGCAAGAGCTTGGTCCGCATAGCCGGCAATAAATCGAATCCGTTCCAGGTGGGTGATGGGCTCCGCCAGGGCTGCCCTTTGTCACCGATTCTGTTCGTAATTTTTAAGGACAGAATTTCTAGGCGTAGCCAACTGGCGGAAGGCTTTCGCTTGGGTGGTCTCAGAATCTCATCTCTGCTTTTTGCAGATGATGTGGTTTTGTTGACTTCATCGAGTGATGGTCTCCAGCTCGCCTTGGAACGGTTCGCAGCCGAGTGTGAAGCAGTGGGAATGAGAATCAGCACCTCCAAATCCGAGGGCATGGTCCTCAGCCGGAAAAGGGTGGAGTGCCCACTCCGGGTCAGGGACGAGTCCTTGCCCCAAGTGGAGGAGTTTAAGTATCTCGGGGTCTTGTTCACGAGTGATGGGAGAAGGGAGCGGGAGATCGACAGACGGATCGGTGCTGCGGCTGTAGTAATGCGGACGCTGCATCGGTCTGTTGTGGTGAAGAGAGAGCTGAGTGTAAAAGCGAAGCTCTCAATTTACCGGTCGATCTACATCCCTACCCTCACCTATGGTCATGAGCTGTGGGTACTGCCCGAAAGAACGAGATTGCGGATACAAGCGCCGGAAATGGGCTTCCTCTGAAGGGTGGCTAGCCTCTCCCTT
>VURO01044520.1:20949-35354 GCA_015108175.1 Pelvicachromis taeniatus | reverse complement strand
AATTTCATTTATATATTTTTTTTTTTTTATCTCTTTTTTTTTTTCTCTCTTTGTAATGGCTTGGATCAAAAATCTTTTTCTAGTACATCGTTTTTTGTTTTTGTTTTTTACATCACACTCATATGTAAGTTCATATTCTTCAGCAACCAAATTACTTAATTTTCCATGTTACAGTTATTTCATTTTACATGTTCTCTCTTTTGTGTGCTCCCGTAGTTTCTGATAGGGATGATTTTGACAATATTGACCGACATCATCCATCTCGGGATATTCTACCCATTATTCGTTCAGCCGAACGACTTGTTTCGCTTCAGCTCAGGGATGGCCATCCTCAACCTGCTGCTCAAACCCGTGTCTTGCTTCTTTGTCTACCAAATGTACCGCGAGCGAGGAGGAGATTACAACGTCAACTTTGGTAAGTACGACTAGAAGGGTCACGTACAGTAGCATAAAACATTTCTAGATTTGAAGAGATTTTGGCTCAGGCTCATGAAAGATGTGAAAAGGTATTGAAAGCAGAAATACATACACAAAATATAGGGTACAAACCCCCAGTATAATTTCAGAATTTGTGAGAAATGATCTAAAATACCTGAGCCTATCCACTGTTTCACGACCAAAGCTAAAGATATGGAGTAATGCATGTGTCCAAGGGCACTTTGATATCTTCCTTGTGTTGTTTTATGCTGTTTTCCATGAAAAGCCTGCCGAGAGCAGCAAAACCTGGCTGAACGCTGAGCTAAAGCACTGGCAGATGATTCCACCGTCAAACTGATTGGTTTCAGTCACAAGACTTAAAATGCTGAGAAATATTTGAGCTGCAGTTCGGCCAGTCAAAGCAACCCTTTCTCAATGAAATGTTTATTACATTTGTGTGTCATCCTGGCAACCAGTTTATACTGCATGGAGGAACACATTAAGCCCATGCAGGCTTACGTGTATATGATCTGCCATGATAGCACATGGACAGAAATAGCACAGGAGTGAAGTGGAAAGAAACACAGATGGACTCAAATCTGAATAAGACAGAAAGAGACACTTTGTGTTGGTACTGACTTTTGAGTTTATAGCGTTCTGTTTGCAGACAAACATCTAATAAGCACGCTAACAAGTGAAGGGATGTTTGATCAAGTGTGTGTGGTCATTGATTTGTAGACTTTACCTCTCTCTGCTGAGAGCTTTTCCATTAGAAATCCCACTGAGCTGTGACGTCTGCTGGACTCTCCCTGAAAATGTTACTCATTCATTAGTGTTTGATCCATAATAAGAGCAACATCAACACAAATGGGAAAACTAAAACCACATATTGTTGATATAATGCCATTTTATTACTATTAATATTAGTATTATAGGCAAAAATAGTATGTTGTTTCGCTTCACGCTGGGAGAAGTAATGAAATTTCTCTTGCATTGCGACCCAAAACTGCAGTTGACAAAATATATTTCCTGCTTGCTTGGCAGATAATTGAATATTGATGAATGTGCTCTCTCTGTGGTTTTACTTTACCGCCACATTCACACAGCAGGTACATCCATTAGAGTGTGTAATGACTGATGAAAGCGGCTAATGTCAGTTTCAGACTATGTGAGTTTTAATTGCTGCTTGATTGCGTTGTTGGCATTTATATGGTTCCCTGCTGCACTGAGCACTCTGGGAACCAGACAATCAAGTGCATGTGAGTGAACTGTTGATTCAGGTATTTGGGGCTCCCAGATTTTTGATTGATGGACCTCTTATGGTGGTTGAATTACTCTGAGTTTGTGTATTAGACTTAACTTTTACATCCAATACAGCAAAAGCTGCACATTTGAGCTGTCACACTTTTGCGGTCAGTGAAAATGACTGTAGTCATTAAACTAATCACTGCTTAGCACCTATAAACAGGCAAAATCCAGACTGTCAAATTACATAAAGGTGAGGCGAGTACTTTACATGGGTCGACAAAAGCCTCAGAAAACACTGAAAAACAACAGCAAGTAATAAGCTGTGGGTTTCTCTACACTGTGAATGGTTGGCAGGTAATTAAAACCTGCCAAGATAAAAAAGAAAATGTAAAAAAAATTGTATGTACATCTTGTTTTTACTGGGTTGGACCCCTTGTTTTCTTTAGACCTGCCTTAATTCTTCATGGCATAGATTCAACTCAGTTCTGGAAACATTCTTCAAAGATATTGGTCCATATTGACATGACAGCATCACACGATGTTACAGATTTGTTCACTGAATCGCCTTTTCCATCACATCCCAAAGGTTTGCTCTTAGATTGAGATCTCATGGCATTACAGTGAGGTCATTGTAATCTTCAAGAAACTATTTTGTGATGATTCGAGCTTTGTGAGATTCCAAGTTACCTGCTGGGTAACTTGGCAGCTCTCGTACAGTAGGAATTTAGGCCTATTAGACAGGGCACCCTTTCTTTCCAGTATTCTGTAGTCCAGTTTAAAATTGTAGCCTTGTTTTACTGTTCTTAGCTGAGGGGAGTGGTGCCTGGTGGGGTCTTCTTGTATCTGGCGGGGTCTTCTGATACTGTAGCCCATGTTATAAGTCTAAGGTGTTGTTGGTTCAACGATGGTCTTTTGCACACCTGGGTTGTAATTAGAGGTGGCACAATACCACTTTTTTATGTCCAATACCGATGATGATACCATATGAATCCGATATAGTCTTTTATAATCAATAAAACTGTTTGGTTTTTTTTTTATGTCTTGCTGCATTTTCTATAAGTTCATACTCAAGTTTTAAAAATCAAAACACTAAAGCTATTCTATTTTACCTGTATGCAATACAGTACTGTAATACTGATCTTTTTATTTAAATGTTTAGCACAACTTTAAGTATTTAAAGTATTTAAATGCAATAATTCAAAATGCAATTTTATGCAGATTTCAAAAACTCTTTGGTACTGAAAAAAAGAAGTGCAGTATCAGCACAAAATAATGTTTATATTCAACTTTAAAAAATCTTTGCAGGATGGAGCCTTTTATACTGAAAGCTGAACATAAACAGACATCCAGAATGGAAAGCAGCGCAAATAAAAGCAAACACGGCTTCATGACACTCATCTTTTATCAAGATGGATGTCAGTGTAAGCTGTTTCTATCACATTTAACCTGAGGTTGAATTTTGTGTAATTTCTATACAAAACTTAACACAAGTATGAAAAGAAAAGTGTTTTTCATGTTGTATTTATTTTTTCGAACCACGAAACTGTTTAGCCTGCAACTCTGCTTTTTGTAAAACCTGAGTCTATCCATTGTACTGTCAGACTTAGCAACGCACAGACGTCCGAGCTCCATATATCGACTACCACCATTACCAACATTCAGAGATGAACTTACACACTTGCTTTACTTCTCTGGGATAGCCTACTCAGAGATGAAATGCCTGTTCGGCAGCACGTAGCGAGGCTCCAAATGCTTCAAATGCTTTCAGTGTGAAGTAACTCCAGACCGATGACATGTCTCGCACGCCACAGTCGCTCTATCACGTGATGCGTATTGCTCCGATGTGCTTAGGTCATGGGTTACGCCATGTTGCAAGTTTTGTGAGGCGCTTTTGTGACATTTAAAGGATCGAATTACTTTTCTTTTTTTCTTTTTTTTAACTTCTCCCTGATATCCGATCCAGTAATTTAGGTCAGGATCGGTATATCAGATTGGTCCATCTCTAGTTGTAATGAGTTGCTTTTGCCTTCCTATCAGCTTAGAGCAGTCTGTCCGTTCTCTTCTGACCTCTGGCATCAACAAGCTACAAAAACAGTTGTGAGCGATTTTTATTCAAGTGAACAGGCACCATCTGAGTTTAGTATCCTATTTATGTTTACGGCTAACTGCAAACATTTTGAGATTTTACCATTGATATTAGGAAAAGCCATTTGTTGCGGATTTGAATAAGTTCATACTTCAAACTGTGCCAGTGTTATCCAGGACTTGTCGTGTTTGCTAAAGAGACTTTGCAAGCCCTCTCATGCTTAAAAAAAACACACACAGATAAGATTAATTTCTATCTCTGTGTTTGTGTAGTGTGATTTTTAATTGTGCGCATGCAAAGAGTATTGTAGACAGACCAAATTGCAGTCTGAACAGTTTCCACATCATACAGTAAATACTAGGCCTAACGCCTACCATGGACCTTTAAGCTTTAGCCAACAAATGCATATTTAGGACTCTTTATGGGAGTCTCATTTTCATACAGTGCACCTCAAGACATTGAAAAGTCAGTAAAAGCTCTGCAGTCAGGGAAACGAAATACAACAAACGACTGGGAAATTGGTTGGTTGCTAGATAAACATAAGTCTCTAATGACAGACTCATCTTTTAAACACTTATCATTAATTTTGAGCAATGAGTCTGCCGCCATTATGTGTGAACTGTACCAGAACTGTGCCGGGATTTAAAGTGCAACAGCCTTGCTAGCAATAACTAAGTAAATTGCAGCTTAGCAGACTGCCTGCCATGCATTACCCCTAAATGCTTATGGTTTCATACTAAATTAATGTGCACTCCCTTTAATATTTGTCCCCAACTTAAAATTTGGTTATTTTTCTTGCATGTTATCCATTGCTCTTTGGCATACCGTACTGTTACGCCTTAGTATTTATTTTTTGTTGTTGTAGTCAGAATTTGATCATTTCTTCTTCTCTTCTCTTCTCTTCGACCTTTTGACCTCTCAGACTTTGAGACCTCTGTGGACAGTCGATGCACTACGGACAGTGCTGACAGTGCCTTTATTGGGCGCCGCTATTGATTCCTGGCTTCTTCCCTTTTTACAGTTTCTCTGCTCCAATCATCCTCTTCCAACTCCTTCTGTACAGGAAGTAAGATTCCCTATCAGACTGCAGGATAATAAAGAGAAATAGATTTGTCTTTCCTATTTGTACTTCTTTCTAAATGATCACCTTGTCAGTGTTCTGTTGTCCATCTCTTTGTGTGTGTATGTGTTGTTGTTGTTTTTTTTAAATATGTCTTTTAATTTGACTGTTCCCACCTTCAGTTAGCCCATACCTGCCTGCATTGCTATGTTTGTCAGTAGAGATTGCTCTTATGCAAACACTATTTATTGTGCTTTACGAGTTTATATGTTTCTGCAAGTTTGCATCAGCTGTATGTTTTATTCAGGTTTTTAGTCTCCAGATGCCTCATTTGTGCTCTTGCATTGTATTTGCATGTATTTAAAGCAGAGCTGCATGATGCTGCACAATCTAAAATGAGCCTAATTAAAATCAACATGATGTGATCTGATACTAGACAGTCTGTATGGCCTGGTTTTATGCCCCTGCTTTGTTGAGCTTTATGTGATGCTATCCTTTGGTTAATCTTTGGGCTATTGCCAGTTTTCCCATACAGCTGCATTGAAAGCAGATTTCTTGTTTTACTGGCATTAAATGTGCATGTTTGTCACAGCATTTGGACTCTGGACCGTGCAGAGGTGCTCACTTTGAAACTCCAAAAGGGCATAGTTGATATTCTGGCCATGTCAGAGTCAGGACTGTTTGTTGTAGATGCTTCAAGTCCCTTTATAGATTTCTTCATAAACATTCTCAGCCGAGGTATAATACAGCTAGGAAGCTATATCCTCTGGTAAATATTTTTAAAAATCTTGATTATTTGACTGCTGACAGAAGGACAGGAGATTTTTCATGTTCAAGCTCAGATCAGTGATGTTCCTGTGCCCAGACTCTTCTCAAAATGACCAATCAAACAGTGGTGGGGAAAAAAATAGAAGTGATGAAATGGGAGGAATTTTTTTTTCTTCCATCAAAGATGGATTTTGAATAAAAGTGGCTGTTTTCTCAGTCTACCATTCATCAGAGGGAGTGTGTCTTTTTTCATGTATGCTGGTAATAACAGATTCAAGCACTGTCGTTTATATTTCTACAGATGTGGCTAGGCACTTGACTCAAGATAGCAAAACTGCACAACTGTTTCATGAATGTGTGTGTAAGGAGAAAGGGAAAACAATAAAGAGAAACATTTGAGCTTTCTGAGGACACCTTCTGTGTCCTTCAACAACAGTCCAGGCTCCAAGGTCCATGATTAGATGTAGTTAAAAATTATAACTGGTGTTGAAGACTTGTGGCTTGTCTCTGCAGGTTTCCCTTCTGTAACACGAAACAGAGATGCCTATCAGTCCATTGACCAGCAGGATGACTCCTCTACCTCAGGAAATCCCTTCAACCAGACCCCGGACAGCAAACCAGGAGTTCGCACTTACTGAACGAAGCAGCTGTTGAGCAATGGAGTGTTTTCTTCTCAACAACACCTGTCCAGCACTTTGGGACAAATATTATAATGAATTCTGTGTTGTCCCCGTTTTGTACGGTTTACGTGTAACTCTGAAAGTTTTATTATGCTAAATAATCATCTATTTAAACTTCAGAGTGAAATGCGGCATAGTTACACCTATTTTCATTTCATACTTTGGCACATACCTGCTGAACGCACGCAGAGGAAAAACCGTTCTCCCATTCCGATGCTGTGATGCTGTACGTTTCACCTTCTATTTTTAGTAGACAGGTGTTGAATCAAGCTGCTGTGTCTACAGCGGTTTTGTTTTCTGTTACCTTTTTTTTATTTCCCACAAATGTGGCACTTTAGGGCGCTAAGAGTTTCTCATTTTGTAAGCAGTAGATTAATATTTTTCAATTGATTTTCTTATTTTTATTTTAAATATTACAGTACTGCTGAGTAGACTGGACGTTTTTGACAAGAGCTGAACTGAAATTGATGTCCATTGCTGTGCCTTGGAAGTTACCCTTTGCTTTTGTATTTTTTTCAATCAATATGAAATTTGAATTGCTTGAACTAAACTGAACGCATGGCCAGAACTGGCGTTAATGTTTTCATCTTCTAACTTGGCATGAAAATGCACTCATTGCAAGGCAAACGGGCCCTATTCATTTATGCTGATATTTAATGTCTTCAAAGTCCATACTAAGATTGTTTTCATATCAAGCTGCCAATCTACCAAAATGTAAAATATAGAGATTGCTGAATTTTTGTAACATCACATAATCATCAGTTAACGATTATTAAAAAAAAACTAAGCAGTTGTTTTCTTTGTTATTCTAATAGTTGCAAGTAAATGGCTTAAGTATGGAAAACCTGTTTAGAGTATATACACAGTAAATTACAGACCACACCATATTGATGTTTTAGAATATGTATCTACTGTCGAGGCACAAGAGATGAGAAAGTATTATTGCACTAAAAGTGTTCAGAGGCTGAAATGCTCACATCAGCACTGTGGTTACTGAAAATGTGTAACACATTGTACACTGAGCTTTTCAAGAAGTGTGTACTCTCAGTTTTTGTTGGCAAATTGTCCAACTAGGGTAGCGATATGAGTGTAAAGAAAAGCGGCTAACGCTGCTGTCTCATGAGGGATTGCATCATTTGGACTTTTTGCACTCGGTTCACTTTTGAAAGTGTTACAAGATTGGAGTTTTGTGTTTTTTGAAATCCTGATGAACTGTGTGACTAAATGGAGATGTGAAATTCACGCATGCCATAGTAGCGTGATCTTACTTGCACACATGCAGCCTATCTAGAAAGCTTATGAGAAGAATACCAAATAATGCAGAGTTGCAGTTTGTTGTGTTGCGCATGTAAAGTTTGACAACATCTAAAATTTACTGTAAGTTATAATTTGAGAAACAGTTGCTGAATGTTTTCTTCACTAATTTTTGCACCAGAAAAAAATACAGGTTAACATGAATTAACAAGAATAATTTAATTAAGCCAAATGTTTAATCTAATAGCCTATTGCCAAATGTTTAATCTAATAGCCTATTAATGTTATTTATTTTATTTATCAAGTCTTTACGCTAAGTTTAAACAGATATTACTGCTGTTGCTACTGGAAATTTCTGTAATTAAGATAAAAAAATGAAGGCAATTCTTATCTCACAGGCTGAGGCTACTTTCACTATAGCATGGCCCCCACTTACTTGTATTCACCCCTGGCAACATCTGGATGGTGTCCTTGGGCTTTCCTCCCAGACTTGGATTAAGGCATCAGTGAGCTTCTGGACAGACACTAGTGCAGGTTCAGATTCACAGTTCATAAAGTCTGGATTCAGGTCTGTGGAACATGAGGGCCAGTCAGTATCATCAATGCCTTCATCATTCAGGGAGCTGCCTATGCATGTTTGCCATATGAGGCATTGTCCTGTACCAGGTGGTACTTAGTGCACCAAGATAAGGTCTGACAGTTCGACTGAGGATTTTATCCAGGCAGGGTAATGTTGGCTAGCACATTCAGGGCTGTGCAACCCTCCAAGGACATAGCTTCCCAGATGATCACTGTCAAACTGGTCGTGCTTGAACATGTTGCATAACTTATACTGTCGCATCTCCATACTTTTTTGTGAACCTGCTCTAATCTGTAAGGAGAACTGGATGTAGCGGTGGGTTCTGGTGTTCTCTGCATTCCACCCTCGTGGATTCTGATTCTGAGACTTTGGTGTGAAATGTGGAGAAACCATCTTTTATATATAGTCTGTGCTTTAATCTTACAGAATATTCAAGTATTCTCACATGGTACTACTGGTAATACTGGTAGCCTGCCAGAGGCCATTTGTTGGGCTCTGGCAATGCTCCTCTTGTTCCTCCTCACATAAAGCAGCAGATACCGGACCAGCTGCTGGATTGTTGGCCTTTTACAGAAAAGTCTCTCTTGTTTTTAATGGTCAGTCTCCTCCACACCTTTGAGTGTAACACAGTAACCTTGTATGGATGAAAATACCTGAAGAGGTTTAGCCTGACTGGGCTGCAGGTTTCTCCTCCACTAGCAAAGAAGAACATCAGTCAGGAAGATCTGTGATCTGTGGCCTCCACGTGTCATTTGCACAAAATGAGGTGAAATTGACTTACATTTATGTGTGTGTACCCTTAATGTTTTTGAGCAGTCCATTTTCTTGCATTCAGTTTTTTTTCACCTTCTCTCATATACCTGATTCCTCTTATCCTGCTCCACTAACATATCTCTTTACCATCCACTTTTACCCCCTGTCACAGAAGACAAGAGAAGGCATTCATCTTCCTCTCTTCCATGCACTAAACCAGTTTTGCACTCCACTGTGAAAGTTCCCAGAGTAATACTACTTTCAATTTAAAAATTTTGAAAATTCACACTACAATGAGTGAGTTGAAATGACACAAATGTTTAATACACACGAAAGAATGAAAGTGAAAGATTCATTCTCCACTGCCTCCCTCAGCACAATTATAAAAATTCAAGTGACACAGTTGTACACACGTGGAATGTAAACCACCTCATTTCCATTTTTTATCCACAGCTCTAGTGAAACCAGGTGTGGCTCAGTAAATTATGTTTCAAATGAAAACCTTTATATACTCTAAAAGTAGTAAGTTCACAGATTATAAACCTGCAGTCAAGGTTTTTCTCACTAAGGGCTTTTATTATGATGAAGTAGTTAGTTTAAATGGTTTATTGTCCTCAAATGTGCAGGCTGTGGAGCTGAAAGCCCTTGAGCTGAGAGCTTTGTCATCTGTTTGTAGATTGCAGTACCTTGTGGGCTTCTTCATAAAGCAGGGAAATTCAGTTTCTGCCACAATAGTGTTGTTTTTTCAAGTTCATGTGCATAAACAAAACCGGGTTAAAAAAAAGGTTCCAAAAGAGTGAAATTTTAATAAAAATAGAATTAAGTGATTTCAAAATTATATCAATTTTATTTCAAAGAAAGAACATTTCAAAAGAGTCAGAAACAAAAATGGGGACAATTCATCAATTTGTCAAGGACTGCATGGGCAAATCAGTATATTCAAAGTATTTGTTCATCATCTATGGTGCGTAATATTAAAAGACTCAGGATCTGGCAAATTCTGTATGCAAGGGCAAAATCAAAACCCAATGATCGTGATCTTCAGGGAGCAGTCGTGTAAAATAGACATGATTCTTTAGTGGTGTATGCCATGGAAATCACTGCATGAGCTCAGGAATGCTTCAAAAAATATTATGTATTCAGTGAACAGTTTCTTGCAACTTAAACCCTACCATTTAAAGACAAAACAAATATGATCCTAAAGCATTGTCACCTTTTCTGGGAGCTCAATTGAGATGGGCTGAGAAGAAGCAGAAGAAGCTGCTGTGTGCACTTACCAAGAGGTTTACTGGTCAAAAAAAGGAAACGCTTAAACTTCTTGGAATGAACACGACATATTGAAACATCCATGCATCCCTTATCTTTGTCATCCATGGGTGCTGGAACACCTACCATAGGGCGAGAGGCAGAGTACACCCTGGACAGGTCACCAGTCTAACACATAGAGATAGACAACCATTCACACTCGCACCTAATTTAGATTTACCAATTAACCTAACCCGAACATGCAAACTCCACACAGAATGGTACCTGCCAGGTGGTGAAATCGTTCTTGCTGTGAGGCAACAGTGCTAATCACCGTGCCACTGTGCTGCCCTATAGTGAAACATTATGCTTTTAATTAAATGTTTGCTTTGTTTCTATGGGAATGGAGTTTTTTTTCCCTCTATAAATTTTACTGTCTACTGTTTGGTTGGCTAGATGGTTGGTTTAGGATAATAAATGATTGATCACATTTGCTCTAATGAAATGTCCCTTCATTTTACAGGAAATGACTTACGCACTTTACTGCCTTATTCAGCCTTGTTGTAAAAAGACACTCCTTTGAGGTGGTGTCTGAAAAGTTTTTGAATATACAAAAACACAAAAGTGAAGTTTGCAAAGCGTCTCATTTTCCACTTTCAACGTGGAAAAGAGACAAACACATATAAGCAAACCCCAACCATAAAAAGATGAAGCAGCAGCCATAATTTTTTTCTCATATTGTTTATCAGCCATGTTGTAGGTCATCCAGGAGGGACGTCAGCCATGAAACTGAAAGAATCAAACGGCATAGTTAATATGTTCTCAGCATACAAAGTAGGCTCATGATTGCGGTTTAAGTTGAGTTGATTATTCACACCTGGGGAAGATGTTTAATTCATTTGGTCAAATGATTTACAGATATTGTGAAAAACAAGGTACCATGATGATCTTTGAAAAAGATTTTCCTTTTTTTATTTCTTGTGATAACAACTAGCTGAGGACAAAATGTATAGGTAACCTGTAAAAGAGAAGGGGGGGGGGGATGTATGAAGATGACAGAGAGGGTGAAGGTGCACCAGAGGAGGTGGGGGAGGAGGTATGGCCACGAGCTCAACAAGCTGTTGATTAATAAGGAGCTGCAGGACTGCCTCTCCTGAGCCTTGCATGCATGCAGGTTTAACACATCCTCAGGCTCACACCTGATTCCTCTGAGTCAAGGACACGCTCACTCACTGCCATTGTGGTTCTATGCAATAAAAGGAACTCAATTTGTCAGCTCTGTTATTGCATTAGCGATTATCCCCAGAGAGGCTGAAAAAAAAAGTAATGCGTGGGCGTCAGAACTGCAGCCATCCAACACCAATTTTCAGCATCTTTAGGTGTCCAATATTTTTGAAATGAAACTGGCCTGTAAGGTTTGTAAGGGAATTTATGTTGTTAAGTGAGATACATTTTTATTCTTCCATATTTTTTATTTTGAAAATCTGCTAATTTCTCTGTGGTGACTGAGATAAATGATGGCATTACTAGTTTCATTTTTTTGTCTCTAATGAGATACATTTGAATATAAGAATTAGTAACACAATCTAATCTGTCAGCTTCAATTTACAATTTACACTATGGAGATTTTATGTATTCCTTACACTCATTCATCATTTATTTTTGGCCTTCTTTCTATTGCTAGTCTTTACTGTTTCCTCTCTAATCCTCAAACAAAATCTCAGGTTAAAATATATTTCTATTTATAAATGTGATCTTTGTATAAATACAAAGAAAAAGATATTTTTAATGACATACTTTCAGCTGAGGCTGAGGGTAAAAATGTGACCCTGAAAGCAACAGGGGTCAACCTGACTCCCTTGGCTGTGTTCCTGGGTAAATTATACACCATGGGGGCAGTGAGTGATAACATATATATATATATACAAGCTCAAGTTGACGAGTCTCTAATTGAGTTTAGATACACAGGAGAAAGAATCTTTGGCTTGCATAGATGACAAATTGACAAATTAGCTTTCCGTATCTTTAACATCTTAACTGCCCACCTGCTGTCTCGAGCTGCTCGGCAACCAGCAATAAGAAAACTACAAAAACAAAACAACAAGAACAAAAAAAAAAATGCTCAAAAGTCCTCTGAGATTAAAAGATGTTTACATGTGAAATTGATCCAGCGGTGACATTTTTATGCCTCAGGCATCTTGAGTCCCCTAGGAGAGCGCTCTCAACATTTGACCTTTTCACACTGCAGCCTCATACATCTGCCACCAGCGATAACGGCAGCAAAATTGATTCCAATTACCCTCCAGTCCACACAAGCCTGAAGAGAAGGGGGTCAGCAAATCCCCGACCATTAGGCAAAGACTGATTCATTTGCTGAATATAAAATAAAATAAAGTAAACACTGTGAAAACAGAGTCATTGTTTCTCGGGTTATTTCACAAAAAGAAAATCTGGGAAAATCTAATGTCAGTTCAGTTAAACAGTTCTGAAACCAGTCTGCAACCAGGTATCATTAAGAAGACAGAAATTTAAAGACAATATTCTCAGTGTAAGTGAATAAAAAAAGACTAGAACTGACAAAAAAGGAAATTATTGTAAATAAAAAAGTAATGCCTACACTCTACAAAACTCATTAAGGCCCAATAGGAATAATTACAGGAATAATGACTGATACGCTTCCTGGGTCTTGGACCGTAGGTTTGTAGTTTTTATGAGCTTGTGGTTTCTTTTGTTTTTGAGAATGATTCATGTATGAGTTTCTCCTTTGAGATTTCATGATTCCTTTATTTTTGAATTGGTTCCTTTTGTAAATTTTGTAAATTATTTTGTTAGACCAAAGTTAGACCAAATTATCTTTGGTTTGGAGTTCTGTATATAGTTTGTCATTCAGAGTTCTGTTTTGATCAGTGTATCCTCAGTTTTCTGCGTTCTCTGTTTAGTTACAGTTTCTTCCTGTTTTATTTTGCTAGTCTTTCATTTCTGGCACTGTTTAGTTTTTAGGGTTTTTTGCCTTGTTGGATCATTGTTCCTGATTTGTTACAGTTGTGTTCCCCACCTGTTTCCTCTCCCCTCATTATCCTTTGTATAAATTGTCTGTCTCTGCTTATCGTTTGTTGTGTTGTTCATTTCCTGTGTGTCCGCTTGTTCTGTGGTCCCAGTGAAATCGGAAACTTGGATTTCCTGTTCTGCAAATGTTTTGGGAGTTTTGGGGCACGTACCGTATATCTTCTAATAATGGCCTGTCTCTTATTGACGCCCATTTCTAATAAATGCCGATTTGAAAACATGTCACGACAAATAGACGCCGGTCTCCAATAGTAGCCAGGCGACCTTCGACCCGGAAGTCCCTCCACGCTGTCTTCTTCCTCTTCTTTTTAAATTTTATTGGCAGTTGGCAAACAACTAAATGGTGCATTACCATCACCAACTGGTATGGAGTATGACTGGAAAGTCACTCAAAGAAAAAAAAAATCCCTCCGCGCTGTCATCGGTCCTCCCGCCTCTCATCACTCGGCCAGCTGTTTCCAATCAGCTGTCATCACATTTAAGCTTGATGCGGCAACTGTCGAAGTGGGATTATTACACTGAACTGGAACTGTCAGCTAGTGAACCTGTTAACTGTGATTTTCTGGTCTTTTACTTCCTCTCAAGGAAGGTTGGGCAGAGAGAAGTTTCGGAGAGCACCACTCGTGCTACCACAGACAAGGAGACACTCGGGAGCAAAGGAGGAGCACAATTTGTGAACTGTTGGAATACGTTTTGGAGCACTGTAAATAAACACACTGTCTTTTCACCTCAGTCTAAAAACCGCGCCTGGGTCCGCTTTTCCTCTCACTTCCGTGACAATTCCATATGAGAAGGGAATAAGAGCCGGTCTCCAACAACCACCGGTCTCTTTTGATCGCCGGGTCGGCCGGATAATTTTTTGAATAAACGCCGGGGCTACTAATGGAAGATATACGGTAGTTTATTTTATTATACTTCTGGCATTAAAGGTTTATTTTTGAGTTTAGGTTCTGTGAAACTATAAGATACTCAATGTTTTGTAACAGAGACATGTTTTTATATCCAAATTAAAAATAATCAAGACTGGTTGGTAACCTACAAAGTCCAATATCTGTGAACTTCAATAAAAAATGTATCTAATTTTTGGGGATGGGGCGGTATAAAATTGTGGCAGGTGTAACCATGTGACCCTTCTATATATATATATATATATATATATATATATATATATATATATATATATATATATAGATATAGATAGATATAGATAGATAGATATATAGATATATAGATATATAGATATATAAA
>VURO01044520.1:0-10645 GCA_015108175.1 Pelvicachromis taeniatus | reverse complement strand
AAAGAAAAAACAAGAGCCTTAAAAGTCGAAGAAATGTCCCAGTTAAAATACAGTTAAATGCAAGTAATTTCTTGTTGTAAAAAAAAAAAAAAAGTACTGTATTGTTTACTTTATAATCTTTATTGTATGCTATCAGCTGTTTTGTTACCATCATACTGTTATTTTATTTCTTTATTGTTGTTTTTCTTTTAGTTTTGTTATGTAATGTCCATAAACAGATTCTATTTTCTTAGTGTTCACAGTAGGTGACAAAATCTCAGCTTTTACAGCTTTTTCCCTAGTTTTTGCACCACAAAGTGGGAATGGGAGTGCTGCTGTATTTAACATTTTAACCACTAACTGTACTTTGAAGATGAAATAATAAATAATAATCTTCTCAACCTTTCTGAATTAATGATTTAAAATATGCATTACACCATAAAAATTGAAAATACATTCCTGTTAATATTTTTTTGTGCAGATACTATTGATTAATTTGTAACCACAGCTCAACACTGGCTAACTTAATATGTCATAGTTAAATCGAAGCAAAACAAAATAAGTTGATTCATTATTACAATTATATGCAGACAAATTTTTACATTTATTCACTTTTATTTATTCACTGCATTATTGCAATACAACCAGGTAATTCAAGTACTTTTTGCCCATATTTCACGTTTTTACTCATTCTTTTACTAGTTCTCTTAATTGAGTATTTTTATATTGTTCTATGTGTACTCTTAATTTATTAAGGATCTGAGTATTTTCTTTCAAGGTCTGATAGTGGTGGACCACAAACATTTGTCTACTTTACAGCACTTAACCTGGAGGGTAGGTAGGAGTGCAGTAAGGTGTGACAGTTGCTCCTTTAGTGCTTTCTCCTTCTCCTCATGTTGGCTGCAAACACACAAATGCACAAATATGTAAGACTACGCGTTCACATTCATGCTTTCTACAATACACAGAGGAATCAGCTCAGGAGGTGCAACCACAAACAACATACTCCATATTTCCAGGAGCTAATCTATCTGTCTTCTCTTGTAACAAACACACAGGCACAGATGCCGGCTCAGATACACAAAGCCTGACATAAATAGCCTTTAACGCCCTTCCGGGAAGGCAGCCACTGGCTGGCTTCCAGGCAAGAGGGAGACAGAAAGAGATGGAGGACACCGGCCACAAAAAATCTCATTAAAGATCCCCACAGAGTGCAACCCCATACACTCACCCACTCAAATACATAAAATTGTTCCCATTCAATCATGCACACGTACACATGGAGTGCATGGAGTGGCGAGGAAAAGTGCTTGCAGTGTTTTCCAGACAAAATAAAAACCTGGATAAACAGAAATGTAAGTTTGTGAGTTTATCATGAGTTGGTGATAAGCCATTAGTCTTTCATGAATTTTACCTGACATGCAGTTAATTGAACCAACATACTAATTAGCTGCAACAGTGGCATTTAATCAAAGTTTACTGATTCTGATAGAAATCTATTTCTAATTATTTTTGTGGCATAGAGTCAATGTTAAATAGTTTGAGAAACAAAAGTTCTGCACAAGCAAGCAGCTAAAAAGTAAACAGCAAAGTGGGAAAGAAAAGATAATATTCTCAAGACAGTGTTGTATATATTTTCAGTTGACCCATCAGTTGTTCTGTTTTCATGCAAAAAGTAGGAAATCCACAGACAGATTCCAGGCTTCCCTGGAGCAGTTGCTTTTGTTGATATTATAGACTTCACTAAGTCTGTGATTTACATATCATATATTTGTATACCGACACTTTTCAGTTGGCCTTATTTTCAATGAATGGATGCAGACACAAGCCGCAAACATTGGCTTAAAAACTATAATCGCACTGAAGTGGTTTAAATTCAGCTCCATGCTTTGTTGAAGTGAAAATCATCCAAGAAAAGGCGTTCGGTGTGGACGGAGATTACTCCAGAGCGAACAGGGCACTGCTATTTATCACCCTGAGCACAATGCAGCGTGATACAATGGAAAAAGGTATCAAGTCATAGAGTGACAGCGGAATAATAGCGTTCGGCTTCGTAAATATTATGACACAAACTGTGTGGAACAATGAATGTGCATTTTCATATAAGACCTGTAACTCTTTATAAATGTGGTTTTACCTCTGAGCTGCTTTTAGCAGGATCTTCTTCCTCTCTTCTAGTTTTTCCTGTCAGATCAGAAAAGAGAAAACAGGCTTTTATTCACCACAAAATAATCTTAAGGTCTCTAACACTAATTTTCAAAACTGTGAAAACACTGGTGTAAAATCCACAGTGTGCTTATTGTTCTGTTTGATTGTGCATTTTGCAAATACAATTCACTCTTCTCTCACAATTAGGTTAACAGAGACATCCAGTGGCCAAGTAGTGCTAATGGTGCCAGAATGTGCCATGTGTTAATTCAGTGAAGAATATGATTTCAGGCAGGTGGTTAAATCTAAGCAAACTATCTGACAGCCATTCAGTTAGTCCAGATTAGTCCACTTCTCTGCAACTAATTTAATCTAAGCAGACCTGACACATTGAATGCTGGTAACCCAAGGGATCATGTGAACATAATAAAAACATTTGGTGTTAGAGATGATCTCTGCATTCACTTTAAACCCAAAAATATTTCTATAGACAACGTTTAGAGACAGCTGGATCTTTTTTCCAGTAAACAATTTTAAAATTCAAAGAAGAGGACAGGGCAATGATCCTTTTTCTAAAGCTAAGGGATCATTTTAACATCTTTACACCTCACCACACCTGTCATCACAGCGCCTGTTGTGGTGACAATGTTTAAACATTCTGATGCGTCATCATCAGAGCTAGACTGAAACACTGTCAACACATTCTAATAAATATTTGTGTAAGCAGTTTTCTTTTCCTACAGTTGGTTGGGGAGGTTAAACAACAGCAGCTGAATTAAATCCGATCAATATGTGACCTGCAAACTGTTGAACAGACTGCAGATTGCATTCTCTTCTTCTTCCACATTCAGGCACACTTCTCCTAGCATAGCTCTGAGCAGAAGGATCGCCTCTCCAGTTGAAGTTTGCAGTTCCTTTACCACCTACATAGGGAAGAGGGCGCTTGGTGATAATTGTGCGCTTTTTAACAACTTAATCATGGGAATAATCTTTCATTCATGTTTCAGGGAACGCAAGACAGTTCAGAGCACTTAATTGTACAGATATACTTAATAATGTCCTTGGGATTTGGACTGGTTTAGTGTAGCTGTTTGTTTGTTTTTTTAATGCAAAGCACACAAAACAGAACGACCACCCTTATTTCTGAAAATTGTCCCCGAGCACCTTCAAGCCTGAGGACATGGGAATCAGACCTGAGGCAAGAGAAGTTGAGGAGTTTAAGTATCTTGGGGTTTTGCAGCAGACTGACAAGACTTCTACTCAGGTCTTGTCAGTCTGCTTGATCAGGTCATGATCAAATGGTGGTTTTGATATCTGACTAGGATGGATCTGATCTTATGAACCACAAGATAAGAGATCATGTCTCTCAGCTGCCTTGATGAAAACATCTTTGTACAGCCTTAGTTACGATGGAGAAGGGGTGTTAAAGGGGACACTATGCTTGAAGTGAGCAGGATAAGTGGTAGAAATTGACATATTGACTAGATTGACATACTGGACATGCTTTATTGCTTGAAAATGTCACATATATGACTCTATGGTTTGAGTATGCAAGACTTTCTTGGTAAGCCCAAATTGAAGCACAAATTTAAATTTTATTTTAACAAGCTAAACAAATTTTGGGAACACCTGCACCACATCTTACATTATTATCAACACTTCAGAGTGCCTGAATTATTCATAATGCTTTTTTTTTTTTTGCATTGAGTTTCATGAATATGTAGATGAACAAACAGGATTGTCTCACCAGCACAGCCTGGTCCAACATCTCACAACCCTGCACATAAGCAGTTTCAATATCAATGCAGTGACTCCGACTCTCCCTGTGGAAAAACAAAAACACACCTAAATTAGCATGGAGAAGAGAAGAGAAGAGAAGAGAAGAGAAGAGAAGAGAAGAGAAGAGAAGAGAAGAGAAGAGAAGAGAAGAGAAGAGAAGAGAAGAGAAGAGAAGAGAAGAGAAGAGAAGAGAAGAGAAGAGAAGTTCTGACAATCATAAATTTTATGCAGTGGGTTCACTCACACTTGCATGTCCCTGAAGCATTTGATGCAAAGCATAGACTTATTCTCTGTAGAAAATAGGATGTAAGGTTCCTCGTGGAGAGCTGTGGAGACACAGATGCCTTTTAACTTCAGCTCACAGCAGTGCCAGAGTTAAAGTACTGCTATTCTGTTATTCTAGTGGGCCGTATGGAACAAGTAAGGTTCACAGCAACACAGGTTGCTGATTAAATTTAAAGACCACACTCATACCGACTGGGGTGTTAACACCACTCCTTTTAATGCTGCTTTTAAAAATTACCCACCACTCCGTGCGAGAGTATGATTAACACGTAGCCAGGAAAATTCAACCATAGTGCTGTAATAACTACAGTACTTATAAACATGTTTCTACACAGGTGTAATTGAGCCTCGTGAGTAATTCTTCTGGAGTAAATTACAGGTGGCACTCACAGCATTTCCTGTGTTTGGCTTTGGTGCGTTTGGCCAAGGACACAATCTCATGGTGGGAAAACATTCTGGCCTTGTGTGTCAGCTCCCTGCAGGCAGCGCACAATGGCTGGCTGCAAGTGTTACAGTAGTACATCACCCCTGTGTCCTGTAGAAATAGGAATTTTTAAAAAATGTTTTAAAAGATTTATGATTATGTTTAATATTACAATTTTCACTGTTGTACTCAGTGGTCATTTAGACTTTAATTTAGAGAACATATATTAAAGGAAGAATGTGAGCAGCATTATAACTGCAAGCAAAACATCAAAAATTAGAAAGTTAAAATTATTATTTTTCACTTCAACTTTTTAAAGTTCTACAAACACTCCTGCAGAAATTAAATCTTTAGCCTCTTTAAAAGCTGCATCCTTGTTAACCTATGCACTTATAAAGTTAATAGCTTGCTTGTCTCCTAATATGTGTCTATGAGATAAGCATGCCATTAAAAGGGACTGTTTTGGGTCGGGGTGAAGCTGTGCCAGAGTTGATTGGATTAAGCATGTGACCCATATGTTGTGACGCTATTTACTCCTGGGTTCAAGTGACCTGTGAGGCCATTTATTACATGTCTTTCTCTTGGCTTTCCTGTCACAATAAAGGCTAAAGAATGGGAAGCCTTTAGGAAAATGCAGATAATTTTCTGGTTGTCCATGACCTCATTTAAGATGAATTAATGTTGGTGTGTTAGATCACTACCTTTTTGTTGCTTTCCTGGTCACAGTTGGCACACTGCACCGTCTCCTCAGTGTCTGCATTGTTGTCAACAAGAAACTTTAGAAGACGGTCCTCTGGTGGGAGGCTATTATTCCCTTTTACTATAGATGGGTATCTGTGGCAAAGACAAAAAGCTTAAAAAATCTGTTAAGAGGAATCATGACTGTTATCTACAATCAGTATTTGTTCCCTGCCGGGAATCATTAAATGCATGAGGTAATCAAAAACAACAGGTCCATCAGTTTGTAAATGGTGACAGTGTTTTTACAGGAGGATGCCATTCAACACATAGTGTAGTGATTTACAAATTTGCATAACATGCAAAAGATCCATTCCCTTTTGCACAAAATCTGCTAAATCAAACATGTGGAGCTACCAACCGTGGTGACTCCTTGTGAATAACAGAGCATCTAAAAGTAGCTTTTAATGTGATGCAGCACAGAGTAAACACACCCCTGTCCCAGTGTTTTCTAAACATGTCACTGGAAATCAAATCGGGGGGAAAAAAGCATAATCTTTGCAAAGCAGTAACATTTTGCTGTTTTTCACTTCCAAATGTAACATGAACGTTTGTATTATTTTGTTTTTTACTTTACTATGCAACATATTTTTTTAGGATAGATAGAAAGACAGACAGACAGATATTTCCAGTGATCTGTAAAAATATAATCTGCAAGCAAAACAAAATCACATATAATATAAAACAGAAATATTTTTTAGAAAGAAAGAAAGAAAGAAAGAAAGAAAGAAAGAAAGAAAGAAAGAAAGAAAGAAAGAAAGAAAGAAAGAAAGTTGCAAAACGAGCTTGTCCCCAGGAAGAAGAATAAAAGGGTGCAGTTTTATTTTGGTGCAGTATTGCAGCAAGCCTGAGGGGGCAGCAGTGGGGACCTAAACACTGCCACCGTCGCCGTCGAAGAAGAGAAAGCGGAAGCCTCTGTCAAATAAACGTGTGCTGTAACGGAGGTTTGGCGGTCTGTTTTCTGGAAATTTCTGGCAAGAGCTATCTCGTGTAACCTTATCTACAAAGCGACGTTATAGTCAGTGTTAAACATGTCTGTTATTTCAGAGGAACATGTTCGAGGTGGGAGCGTTTTCAAGGACATTAGCGCTGACGACGAAGATTGGCAGCCCACTGAGATTGAGAGCCTGTGTATGAACTGCTACAAGACCGGTACAACACGTTTGCTTCTGACCAAAATCCCTTTCTTTAAAGAAATAATTCTGAGCTCCTTCAACTGCGCCAGCTGTGGCTGGACAAACACTGAAATCCAGTCTGCGGGTCGGATTCAAGAGCAAGGCGTGTGTTACACACTGAAAGTCAAAACAAAAGAGGACCTGAACCGGGAGGTTGTAAAAGCAGACAGCGCAACCACGAGGATCCCCGAGCTGGATTTTGAAATCCCTGCCTTCACCCAGAAAGGCTCTCTGTCTACCATTGAGGGTCTTTTAGACAGAGCAGTCGCAGGGTTGGAGCAAGACCAGACTGTGAGGCGAGCCACAGATCCTGAGGTGGCTGAGAAGATAGAAGAATTCATCCAGAAGCTCGGGAAGCTAAAAGAGGTTGAAAATGAGTTCACGCTGGTGATTGAGGATCCATCTGGGAACAGTTTTGTGGAAAATCCTGTAGCACCACAAAAAGATGAGGCTCTCACAGTAACCTCCTTCAAGCGGACGGTCCAGCAGGATATACAGCTGGGAATAAGGGCGGATGACGACCTGGTTGAGGAACCAGCGGGCAACGACCTGGAGACGATGAGAAATGAAGTTCTGACATTCAACACGAACTGTCCTGAGTGCAACTCACCAGCCTCCACTAACATGAAACTGGTTCAGATCCCCCACTTCAAGGAGGTAATCATCATGGCCACTAACTGTGACAGCTGTGGCCACCGGACCAATGAGGTGAAATCAGGTGGCGCGACAGAGGCGCTTGGCACCAAGATCACCCTGCACATCACCAATCCTTCAGACATGACCCGAGATTTGCTGAAGTCAGAGACCTGCGCTGTCATCATCCCAGAGCTGGAGTTCGAGCTGGGGATGGCAGCCCTTGGTGGGAAGTTCACTACCCTTGAGGGCCTGCTGAAAGACATCAAAGACCTGACTGTCTCCAAAAACCCCTTCATCTGTGGGGACAGCAGCACTGCAGATCGGATACAGAAGCTGAGTGAGTTTGGAGAGAAAATAGACAAGATCATTGTAGGAGAACTCGATGTCCATGTCATCCTTGATGACCCTGCAGGGAACAGCTATTTACAGAATGTCTACGCTCCGGAGCCAGATCCCGAGATGACTGTTGAGAAGTACACCCGCTCGTTTCAACAGAATGAAGAGCTGGGACTGAATGACATGAAAACTGAGAACTATGAAGAGAAAAATTATGTGCCAGCAGTAGCTGGAGGGACTGAATGAGTTTATGCATGTAAAAAAAAAAAAACCCAGTATAATTAAGTTGCTCCATATTTTCGGCTACTTTGACAGATTTTAAGTTAAACACTGGGTGAATACTCTTTCATTGGTATGTTGATCAATGACAAGTATTTCAAGTTTTCTAAATGTACTTTAAAAATAAAAGGCGTATAATAAGTTGTATAATAACACATTTAAATGCTGTTGTTAATCGTACATCCTTGATGACTCTGCATTCTTGTGAAATCCCTGAAGATGGCACTGCATTTGCTCAGATTAAACTGATGTTTTTCTTTCAGTGGGCCACATTCTGTGTCACAGATGTATTTATTTTGACACCTGTAAGCATGCCATCATCCAAATACTGGTATTTTAATTGATAATTCACCTCTGCTCTTTGGTTTGGCAGACTCTGAAAGATGCTTTTTGTAATTGGCTTCAGTCTGAAATACAAATTCTCAGTTCACTCATTTATCAGTAGTGCTCTCAATTTATTGTACTGTACCTTGAACACAGAGTTTTAAACCTATTTGTTTCCAGATTATCAATATTTATTTTTGTGCCGTGTAAAATATCCTATTAGCCCAGTATTAACTGACATGGAATAAACTGCAGCAAATTTCTAATTTCAAAGGTTAGAATTGGAGTGTTTTTGTTTGACTGGGTTAAATCAAGTGTATGAAATTGATTTAGAGGGTTCTAAAAACACTTTACATGCAGAGTCAAACCCAAGTTCTGTACGACCACACATAATCAGTTTTTGTTACATTACCACATCTGCACAGGCCTGTTGACTTAAATATTGTTCTTGTTGCTTTATTTTTATTCAATTGCAGTGGTGCAATTGGTCCTCCACTATGAACGTTTTATCTAATTTTCATAGCAACAGGGATCCATTGTGTTCTACTAATAGAGTTGTGAGTTCCTAGATTGTGGTTCTTGAGTGACCAGCTGTTAGCTGATGGAAATAGCTGCCAGACAGTGGCCCCCTCTATCCTGAGCTCAGACAGCAGAGCAAAGTGGCTCTGTGCCCACTGAGCTATTACTGTAAAAAAAAAAAACATCCAATATGCATATTATATGTAAAATCACAGTGTTGGTATTACTGTTGACTGTATAATATGATGCACCTCATGACAGCTAAACTAGCTCTGAGGCAGTTGAATGTGGGTTTCCACGGTCATGAATTTTTCAAAGGAAATGTATTTTAATAAATTCACATACCTGGTGTGCAGTGTAATGTGGGCATCTGTAAAGAATCTATACATTCACATATAAACCCAGAGGAATTTGAGATACAATTTTGTTGTTTTTTAAAGCAGTTCAAGGTGCGAAACTACAAGAAAGTAGAAAACAGATTTGAGAATAATTAAAATACACTCACAGTCTTCTGCTTTCTGACAGTAGAATGAGAGTGATATCACTGTGCATTAGAGGACCTTTTCTGTGGACCCCTGCTTTGATGAGGGAAAGTTAATACTGTAGATCTGAAGGTGACTGTGACCCACGAGTCATTCCTTAATAAGAGATTAAATGGACTGCTATCATGTGACTTCTTTTGATTGTCCTAAGCTGTTAGCACTGCTGCCAAATACCGGTATACTTTGTTTGCTTTGTGACATGGCTTCATGGAACTTGCAGCCCCTTTGCGTATTGAGGCCAAAGGCTAAATAAGAGACTAGGCTGACCCTGCAGCTGCTCCAGCCATTCAGTTCTGCCCTACCCACACCGGGCCAGCAGTGGGTCATAGCAGCATCCTAAAAAAACAAAACAGTGAGACTTGATGTTCTTTTTCAGTCTCCTGCACAAACCAAAAAAATATATTTTTTAATTTACATGGAACCAATCTTGTTGAGCAGCGCTGCCCAAAACCTTTGAGACAAAGTTATATTTCATTGTAAGAATTCAGCTTTATCATATTTTGACAGTTTTCATTCAACTTTGTAATACAAATTATAAGTAATGTTACTGTAAATTGTGTGAGGTTGTAATTCAAAACACCATGTTTGAGTTATACTTTCATAGTCTAATTTGGCCATGACGAACTTCAAAGTGCCCTCTCTTACCCACAGAGGGGGCAGCTGAGGCGATTGTCAATAGTCCGACCTCTCAAGCAGCGAGCACAAAAGATGTGGTAGCAGTCCAATAAACATGGAGACTGGTACTGCTCATGGCACAGGTGACACACCAAGGGGTGAACATTAGCACAATCCACTTTACACAGACTGCCCAAGTTGTTGAAGATTCCTCCTGCCATCTGGGAACAGAGTACATGAATGACAACAGTCTTAGAGTTTGTTCTTGGAATGGCCTTTTTTTTAAGACTACAACATCATAATACTTTAAAAAGCTTTCGATTGTGCTGTGATATTGAAATACACCCCAAAGACCAGGCCAAGTGTGATAATGAAACACTTTGATCATGAATAATTAAACAAGGACAACATTTATCGCTTACCTTGTCAGACAAGTAATACGAGCCTGTAAATTCGGTGACTATGCACAATCCACAGATCATAAATATATAACATAAAAATAGGGTGTCATCACCAACATTATATCCGCTATCAAACTAAACTTACTGTAAATGTAGTAGGCCGGTCTGCGAAAAGCACAGAGAGGCTCTGTCTTACCTTTTAGTGGTGCTATCAGTTACCCACAGCAGGAATGACAGCAATGCAGAAACTCTTCAATAGTAGGGTGACGGGGTCCGTCTGCCAGGCAGCTGACAGCACACACACCTCATGCCAGCCCCCACGTGTTGCCAAAGTGCAAAAGGGAAATTTAATATTGTCATCCCACACAGACTGTAACAACAGTTGTCCTATTACTGATGTCCTTCTGCTCAATCCCACATGTACATCTGAACTATATACATTTATTTGTATAACCTAGTCATTGA
>VURO01044510.1:9363-40710 GCA_015108175.1 Pelvicachromis taeniatus | reverse complement strand
ATGATTGTACTATGGTTTGTTTATTTTTCTAATTTAATCTTGTTAATATTTTGAGGGTTTTCCCAGAATATTATCCTTCCATTGCTCTGTATTTTTGCTCACCATCCAGCCAGTCAATCAGTCTATCTTCTTATCCTAATCTAAGTTGTGGGATCATTTGTCAAAAGTAGAACTTCCTCTCCCTGGCCACCTCTCCCAGCTCATTTTGGGGAAGTCTGAAGCGTTCCAAGCCAGCTCAGAAATGTAATTTCTCTGATGCGTCCTTGGTTTGCCCTGGGTCTTTCTCCCAGTAAGACATAGCTGAAACACCTCACCTAGGAGGTGCCCAGAAGGTATTCTGGTCAGATTGCTGAACAATTTTTACTGACTTCTTTCAGTGTGTAGACGTTGCAGGTCTTACTCTGAGTCACTTCCAAATTACTAAACTCCTTACAATATCTCAAGGAGAACCAAGTCACCTTTTGAAAGAAGCCTATATTGTGACCATAGATTTACAACTGCCCTCACCCGGGGAACTGGGACAGGCACAGGCAAGGCACAGGCAAGGGTTGAGCGTCCGTCATTCCCACCCGAGGAGCTGATACGGGAGCAGGAACAAACAGAGCCTCAACCAGCCTGGAAATTGAAGCGGGGGCCAGCTGGACCTCAGCCACCCTCACCCAAAGAACTGATACAGGTGCAAAAACCCTGGGCCCAAGCTGCCCTGGGAGCAGGAACAGGAGGTAGAGCGCGGAACCCAGGAGCAGTAACAGTCTCAGTAGCCAAAAAACTTGCACAAGCAGTTTTTAGATTAAGTGGCAATGGAGTAACACAGTCCATGGGCAAAGCAATATGGCAAACAGTCTCAACCAAAACTGGTGCAGAAAAGTCGAATGATTAAATCTAATCAAATCAAACATGTTAAAACAAATTGAGTCAACCTCTTAAAAGAGTGCTAAAGGCTTTAGCAAATAAATACATTTTAAGAAGAGTTTTAAACTCAGAAAGAGAAGAGGACTGCCTAACGTGCAAGGGCAAAACATTCCACAACTGGAGCAACTACAGCAAAAGCACAGTCACTTCTAAATTTATACTTAGTTTTTGGTAACTTAAGGAGCTGATGATTGGCCAGACCTAAGGGAGTGGGCAGGTGTATATAGCTGTAGTAACTCCGAGTGGTGGTGGGCATTAAGAGATTTAAAAACAAATAAAACAACTTTAAAAAGGATCCTAAAATGTATTTACAGGTAGTCAGTGGAGTGAAATTAACATGGGAGTAATGCGCTCTGACTTTGTTGTTCATAGCGCATTTCTCCAAACGTACTGCAGCATTTTGCACAACCTGCAGACACTTAATAGATGCATCACGAAACCCCACAATAAAGTGCGTTACAATAATCCAGTCTAGGTGTAAAGAAGGCATGGATTACCATCTCAAAAAGCTGCTTGATAACATAGGTGTTATTTTGGCTAATTACCTTAAATGAAAAAAGTTAGATCTTTACTTTTTGCTCTGACCTAGCTTTCAAGTTTAAGATCTGTCTCCTTTTTAACTCCCAGATTAGTGATGATTGGTTTAACATACTGTGCCAGAGAACCAAGATCTATAGTAGTGGTCTCAGAAATCCCACCAAAAACCATCACTTCTGTTTTCTGCTCATTAAAATGTAAAATGTTCAAAGCCATCTAGGCCCTTATTTCATCAAGACATCTGAGCAGAGGGTCTACTGAGAAACCATTTATCTTTTTAAGAGGGAAATAAATCTGGGAGTCATCAGCATAACAATGTAAAGAAATCCCATGTTTCCTGAAAATAGAGCCAAGGGGTAGCAGATATAGGGAGAAAAGAAGGGGGATTAAAATTGGGTGTGTGGTGGAGGTGTGGTCCCTTGCTCAGCTGCAGCGGAGGAGTGGAGCAGTGAGCTCAAAGGGGCAGTGGCAGCAATCGGTCTAATGAGGCTTCTCTCTTTATATGGAGTGAAGCCGGAGAACAGAGGGAAGTATGTTTGATGACCAGCTGAAAAGTCGAAGAACCGAGTGTGATCATCCACGAGTGTCACGTCAATAAACGCTTCCCAGTATAGAAACATGCCAGTGTGGTGAGTCGATTTCTACAGACAGACTATGTAGTTTTCTTTGGTCCCCTCCCCAATTGAACCAGGAGTGACATGTTTAGCTACACATCTCCTTAAATTGCTGGCTGTCTCAGTCCTGTCCAAAATGCGATGTGATTACTGGGAAGATTTTTGTTAGGAGAGACAGCAGCCACTTTGGTCAAATTTCTAGAAATTTGAGCACCTCCATCCAAATTTATTAACCCCCCCCCCAAAACTTGACTATCCAGAATTGGGACCAGGAATAAGAGTTGCAGTCTTACACGCCCAAGGTGGGACCAAGTCACTGTTTCGCAAGTCTCAAGTAACTCTCAAGTCTTTATCCTCAAGTCAGAGTCAAGTCTCAAGTCAAGACGGAAAATTCTCAAGTCAAGTTCCAAGTCCGAAACTTTGAATTTCAAGTCCTTTAAAGTCTTTTTTTTTTTTTTTAACAATGTTATGGTGACATAATAACCAGGGATGGACTGGAACAAAAAATCGGCCCGGGCATTTTGACTAGAGACCGGCCCACCAGGCATTATAGGAAAAGCCATAAAGCCTTTCAATGAAAACAACCGCTTTGATGTACACTGCCTTGTTGGTATATATGTATCAATCTATTAAACTTAAACCTACACCATCCTCCCTATTCTGGATTTTAAACAGTACATAGTGGAAACAAAAAGACTGGTCGAGTAATAAATGCGCTGGTGTCATAGATTACCACCCACAGCAGAACACCAGCAGTGCAGTTGTGATGAGGGTGTTCAGCTGTAAAGATGGCACCAACAGGAAGTGGCTTAGAACGCCACTGCAAAGAATGCCATTTATTGTTCTGGTTTGTGTGTCTGGCATTTGCAAGGCAGACTAAGAAGGCCTGGCAGGTTCAGGGCGAGCAAAGTAATCTATGCCCTGGCTCTCACTCTCCTGCGCTTCCAACTCTTTCTCTTTCCTCATCTCTCCTGCTCTTTTATTTCTCTCTCTTGCTCCATCTCTCTCTCCTGCTCTTTCATCTCTCTCTGCTGCTCTCCTGTCTCCTCTGTCACAGACTTCTCCACTTGGGATGATAAATCAGCCTGGTGCAACATGTAAGGATTGGCACAATTTGTTAAGAGTTTGAGGAGTTTGAGAAACTAACCTTAAGCATAAAATAAAATTCACTATTGGTAACGTCATAGCACCTGCCCAGCAGTATAGAAACTCCATCATGCCTCCCCTTTCCCTCATCCACCTGCTGGCCTCCACCACTTGCTGATGTTGCTAAATCTGTGGAAGCTCCGCCATAGCCACCACCAAACAATTCTGTTATTTTTACACATTTGGCAGTGTCTGCCTGAATGGCTTGTTTCTTTTTGGCCCTAATTTTTTCTGCAGCTCCTTTCCTTTTTTTGTTCTCCATTTTCTTTAGTTCGTGTATAAGATTGCTAAGCAAGGGGGAGGGTGCATCGGACCTCCTCTGCTGTAATTGGTCCAGCCCAGAGTCGAACATGACCAATTGGCCAATTCAACACCTTTCATTGTTTATACTCTTACAAAAATTAAAATCCATCGACCAATAAAAACAAAAGAAATCACCATCGGGCATACCGGGCCAGTCCAGCTATGATAATAACAATGGTAAAATATCAAGTCTTTTCAAGTGAACTGGTTCAAGTCCAATTTAAGTCCCAAGTCATTAGTGTAAAAGTCCAAGTCAAGTCCCAATTCATTTTCCTTTTATAAGACTTGTGACTTGTCCAAGTCAAGTCACAAGTCTTATAACATTTTTTCAAGTCAAGTCTAAAGTAATAAAATTAATGACTCGAGTCTGACGCGAGTCCAAGTCATGTGACTTCAGTCCACACCTCTGTTACACACCTCTCTACAGCTTCTCTCCTGAGCTGGTTCTACTGGAGGTTTATTCCTGTAAAAAAGGAGTTTTTCCTTCCCACTGTTGCCAAGTCATCAGGGGGTCATCTGATTGTTGGAATTTTCTTTTTATTATCATAGGTTGTCTACATTATAAATTGTTTTGTCTGACTATTGGCCAATATGACACTATGTAAATAAAATTGAATTAACATTCAAGGTAGCAGGCATGGCCACAACCTTGAGAGGATTGTCACAAAAACAATTATAGAACTTTGACGAGGTTTACAAGGAGTGAGGCTGGTGTCACATTCCTAATATCACACCATAGCTAAACCAGAGACAATGAGAAAAAAAACCATGGACTGTCTGTTGTTCTAATAAAATTTTTCATATGAAACTGTTGTCACTTTGTTAACTGGTCTAACTTCTCAAAAGATTTATTTCTACTGGGACAGCCACCCAAGAAGTTTTTGAAAATCTGTTTGCCTCACCCCCTGTTTTGATGCAGCCTGATCTTTCTCTTCAGTTTATCGTTGAGGTTGAACATTCTTATACTGGTAAAGCGCTTTTCTACTCTCCTGGACCACTCAAAGCACACAAGCACTTTCTTCTATTCTTTAAGTGCTATCTATCCATCACACACATTTATATCTAAGTTAGAGTTTCAGTATCTAGGTTTTGTGCATGGAAAAGGGTTGATCCATCCTCAAGGGAACATTAAAGCCATCAGGTCTGCTGAGTGGCCTATGACAAAGGCTCAGGTGAGATCCTTCATTGCTCTGGTTAGCTGGTACAGTTGTTTTATTCCCAACTTTTCAACCATGTCAGCTACCTTCACAGACCTCATTTGCAAGAATCAGGCTAATAAAGTTCATTGGACAGGGGAGTGTAAGGCTGCTTTCCAGAATTTGAAGGACTCACTTTGCAATGAGACCACACCTTGCATCCAGCTGCCAATGGCCTAGGAACTGCCAAACCAGTGTTTTTGGCTTACTTTTATAGTAAAGTTCCTGGGAGGGAATGTGCCAAGTGTAGTATAAACTTCACCTCACCATAGAGTTTGGTGAGGTTAAAGAATCTGTTGTTTTTAAACATTTGCAGAATTGGAGTATTTTCTAAATATATTTGTGTTAATGTTCCCACTATTGATTTATAATCATGAGGTTTGAATGAGAGATTATGCATTGTTAATTGATTCAATCCTTGGCATCTAATTGCTATTTCAAGGAGTGGGAGGAGCCACTGGCTATTTAGTCAGAGGTGGCAAGTACTCTCGAGGTTCAGTGTGTGCCAGGTCATAATGGAGAGTGGACCATAGTTGCTTACTGTCATGGGCCCTCATTAAAGGGGTTTTGTCTATTGCAGAGCTGTTTTGTATTTAGTTTAATGTGTTTCTTTGAAAGAGAGTGGATTGCCAACCCACCACTCGCACAACCCTCACAAGGCACACCTAACCATCTGTATGTTCCCACATCCATTTGGTTAAAGGTCTTCTCAGGGATCTGGCAGACCGTTACTTTTTTTGCAGAGGCACTCCTGGTGACCTAATCTGGAGTGAGATGTTTGGGAGAACATGGGGATATGCACCTTCTGCACCCAAAACCAAACTGTCAGTGCTTCACCGGCAGGATTCCTAAGACATAACTTCCTGTAGCTAGGCAGTCGAGGTCCCACGTCACATTATCATCACTGAATTTTCTCACCAGGCTCCCAGACTCATCATGGTCTAGCCTTCAGATTTGCGTCACCAACTGTTCCCGCCCTTACCGCTTCTCCCCGCCCTTACCGCTTCCACCTCCTCGGTTTTTCCATCTCCGTTGCTGCCGCCAGTGGTGGAAACTGGAATTAGCTATGAATTCTGGGATATGGTGGGCCACAGAGGATACACCAGACCCATCCTTCAAATTTGGGAAATGAAGGACGCATTTGTCAGCCGCATTTGGAGCAGCCTTTGAATTGGGACAGCCTTCGTCACGTCGCTGTGACGAAACTGGCCTACAAATGCGGTCAACAAAGGATGCAGCTCCTGAATTGAGACACAGCAATTGTGTCAGCCAGGTATGCTCTCGGCCCCGTCTTCTCTGTTTGATGCATTAATGCTTGTGTCTCTGTAGATCTCTCCACAACACCTGAACTTGTAAATTAGATTTGTGTGCGTTCCCTGGGAAGCAGCAATACCTGACCACCACCACTGAAACTCAAATGTCAACAACACCAGCTGTTAACTGCTTTTTTCCTTTTTAAATCTGTGAATAACCCTGTTTCCATCTTTTACAGTGCTCCGTGCTTGGGTGATCATTTTTCTAGTCTACAAAAGTTATAGTCATTATTTTTTTACTTCTAAATTGTGAGTTTACTTGTTTTTTCATTTAGATTAAGGTACCAAACAAGTTTGGTTAGGTTTAGAAAGGTTTATGATTTCGTTACAAGAGACATTTTCACAATGTTAACTCTCCTAGAAGCTCTAGAATCTTCCATTTTCTGAGTTACAAGAGTGATTTGGGATGTAAAAAATGTTCATTACAAACACATTTGTAATATTTCACAAACAAATGTAATCCTGGAGCAATGTAAATACACTAAATATACTAGGAATTCATTTTATTTGTAAAAGACAAAACAGAGCCATTCATTGTCATTACAACTGACCAGCGAACTCACCTCATAAAAGCCTGAGAAAAACAAAATGGAAAAAATCAGCTTCAGATTTTGTTTTCAATCAAGGAAACATTAAATAGAATCTTATACTATGGGCCTCCGCACAGACGTACAAAGGCATATACAGAAATTTTGCCAAGCTGTTGGACAGATGTTCATCTGACACACATAAACACATAGGCACCTGATTTCCATGACAATTAACATGGCAGTCTTTGAAGCAGGGGGGCATTTTCACAGCAGGAGGCTAATTCCTGCATGCTCGGCCAGGTGGCTATATCCTCCCCCTCTCCCACCTACGCTCTGTTTGTGAGCAAGAGAGACAGAGAATCAGAGATGCTTGATTTTTTTTTTCTTCTTGTCTTAATTTTTTATTCAGACAGCTCAGATTTAACCTCCAACTGTTTCTACTATTTAGATCTAGTTTTCAATGAATGGCACTATGATCAGAAATATCCGCCACTCCAATTGTGCATTCGGTTACTCTATGAAGATCCCATCTGTTCATTAAGACATGGTCGATTCTTGAGTAAGTGTTGTGTGTCTTTTAGTGTGTATACTCCTTATCCAGCAGATGATGTACCCTCCATACATCTACCATTCCCTGCTCTTTCATAACGGTATTGACGCCAGGCTGTTTTTGCTTCTGTTGGTGCTTGTTGTATCAATCCTGTGGTCAAATACAACATTAAAGTCTCCTGCACACACCACTGTCCCTTCAGATTCTGACATGACTGTTGTAAGTAAAGTCTTCACATTTTTGCTGTCCCGAATTTCTTTAGAACATTAAAAGTTCTAAAGAAATTTTTTATAAGTATTGCTACCCCCCTTTTTCTTAAATTTATCGTGCTCTTCCTGTGACAGATGTGTTTTCCCGATGTTGCAGCATCTGGACTCCCCAGGAACCTACACCAAGATCCTGTTTGTGGACTTCAGCTCTGCCTTCAACACCATCATTCCAGACAAGACAAGACATGCTTTCCCAGATTAATGTGCCTGATCCAATCTGCCGGTGGATCACTAACTTCCTGACGGACAGGAAGCAGCATGTGAGGCTGGGGAAGAATGTCTCGGACTCCCGGACCATCAGCACCGGCTCCCCTGAGGGCTGTGTTCTTTCTACTCTGCTCTTCTCCCTGTACACCAACTGCTGCACCTCAAACCACCAGTCTATCAAGCTAATTAAGTTTGCAGACTACATCACTGTTATCGGACTCATCTTGGACGGGGATGAGTCTGCCTACAGGACGGAGGCTGAACATCTGGTGTCCTGGTGCAACCGCATCAACCTGGTGCTGAACGCCCAGAAGACAGTGGAGATTATTGTGGACTTTAGGAGGTACACAGCCCCACTCCCCCCCATCATCCTGACTGACACCCCCATCAACACAGTAGATTCATTCCACTTCCTGGGGACCACCATCACCCAGGACCTCAAGTGGGAGCCCACCATCACCTCCATCACAAAGAAAGCCCAGCAGAGGATGTTCTTCCTGAGGCAGCTGAAGAAATTCAACTTGCCAACAAGGACGATGGTGCAATTCTACACTGCAATCATCGAGTCCATCCTCACTTTCTCCATCACCGTGTGGTACGCCGGAGCCACCACCAGGGACAAACAGAGACTGCAGCGTGTTGTGCGCTCTGCTGAGAAGGTGATTCGCTGCAGACCTCCATGTCTGCAGGACACTGGGGCGTGCAGCTCGGATCACAGCCGACCCTTCTCACCCTGGACACAGTCTATTTGACCTCCTCCCCTCAGGCAGGAGGCTCCGGTCCATTCGGACCGGAACCTCTCGCCATAGGAACAATTTCTTCCCCTCTGCTGTTGGACTCATGAACAATAAGCATAAGACTGTTGCCATCACTGGCTCTGAGTCAAACACATGACCTTGTTTCGTGTTCTCTGTTCTCTGTTCCTGTTCCACTTCGCACTGGTTATCACCTGCACTCATGTATATACCAATATGCTCAGCACTTTTTTTTAAATACATTTTTTTATTCCATGTTTATTTAAGTATTGTCTATAGTATGTTTCACACTAAGTACGGCAGCAATTTCCTGATGTTGTAAACCTGCTCAACAGTTGGCAATAAAGTCCTTTCTGATTCTGATTCCTGTAGATATACTATATTGGCATTAAGCTTTCTCATTTTAAGTATCACTTTACTTCTCTTAATTGGGTTATTCATCCCATTGACATTCATTGACACCAGCAATATATTCTTCATCTATTCACTGTTAAGTTTTGTTCTATTTTTGGCTTATCACTGTCATAGCGTCCCATTAAATCTAAGAACTTGGAACAAGATAACAAGAAACTTTAAAAAAAAAATGAAAATATGTATTTCTTACTCACAGCATCCCTGTGGTTTCGGGGGTATGTCACTTACAGATTAGGGGCCCCTGTGAGATCCAACCTAGGTTCCTAAAGAAAAAAAGAAAACCTACCACTTTCTGGTGGTAGGCTGCGCATTTAGTTTCTTTATTCTACTGTTCAATCATTTCCACCACATTCAAATGTTTGTAACCTCACTTATAAGTTCTCTGTGTTAGATCGCTGCGTCTGGAAGCAAATTCTTTCTCTTTCAAAGCTTTCTTTATTCCAGCATATTCCTTCCTCTTTTGAATCAGGTCAGTAGCGTAGTCATGATCAAAGAAAAGCTGCTTATCCTGATGTATTACTTTTTATCTTGTTGCTATATAAATAACATTGCATTTATTTGCTAAGTGAGTTTAGTAGCTAGCATAACTTAGCCTTCTTAGGCCTCTGTGTTTCTTTGCTTCCTAAGCATAGATTTGAACAACCTACATTAAAAAAAATGTCCTCATCTAGATAAACAGAGTAACCACAATGACGTGTTATGAGAAATGTTCCAACTTTGCAATTATAAATATTAGTGGGATGTTGCATTAGAGTTTAATTCTCCTAAAAACAGATGTTCTGGTTTTCTTTTTCTAACTTTTGGTTACAAATTAAAACACAGAGACTGTCAGCTGAAATAGAAACACAGCCCAAAGAAACTGTCTACCAAACGATCATGTTGGCTTGTCTGTAGTTTATTGCTGTTTAATGATAATGACTGCAGAATCCGTCCAGAGAGAGTCATTAGTTATCATTGTCTACATTAAGTTAAAATTAAAAGACAGCTATAAGGACACACACACAGTGTGTGTGAGCGCATGCATGTGTGCGTGAGTTTAAAAAGTCACTTTTTCCATAATGGGCTGTAGTAGTCTATAGTTTTGCAAGATTTAAGTGATTAAAAAACTTATAAAGTGACTAATTTACATTCCTTCAAAGGCCTGTTTAAGGTTAAGTTAAAAATTGGTTTAGATAAGGTTTTGGCACTTAGTTGGGATGTAAACCATGAAATAAGAGACATGAAGCCACATTAATATTAATAAACAAACCACATGTTCATCAGCTAATGAAATAAACATACTACAGATAATCATCCTTTGTGGAAAAAGAGTCTGACTAATTTTCATAAAATATACTTTTTTTGTTATTGTTTATATTTAGTATGACCCAAAATGAATTAGCAAGCTCATGAACTCAGCAGGAAATAGTTTAGAGAGGTCAAGACTACAGCTAGTGCCATTTGGTGCCTTCAGATAGAATGTAGATTTAACGCTCTTCTGTAGAGGTTTCCATTTTCTGACCCACAAGTTCATCTTTGATAGTATTTATAGTGCCTGTGCCGCAGAGTAGAACAGAGAACAACATTTAGCCAAAAATGTGTGAACCACTCCTCCATACAACCTCAAACATGACTGCACTTACTTAGATCACCAGAAATGCAGTTTGAATGAAATTGCCATTGACATGGCAAGTTGACATTCTGGGCTTCAGTTGCCTGAGCAACTCTAATGTATTTAATACCAAGTAATATGTCAATCCACAGTATTTATGGGCTCAAATTGTGGTCATAAATATTTTGTACATGTAAATCAGTTTTGTACTTGTAAATCAGGATTTGCATGTGTAAAAAGAATTTATGTGTGCATAAAAAAGATTTGTGTGTAGACATAGCCAAAAAATGCCTGTGAAACTCTGCAGTCAAGTTTCAACTTTCAAGTACAAATTTTGGCCCTATTTTTCTTCCTTTAAGCTGAGTTTGAAGATGGAGGACGGTGACAGCGCTTCTGCAGCGCAGGTAAGCTTTACTTTATGGTTTACTGGAACAAAGTCATTGTCCAGACATATATTTTTTAATATTGTGTTTGGTTACTACACTGTAATTTTTCACGGTGCTAAAAGCTAGCTCAAAAAGGGCTCTCAATGTTAGCCCTAGTGTTGCATGTGTCCAAATAGTCTCCTGTGTCGGCCAAATAAACCAAAGAAAAAAAAATGCTCATTCAAATTTTATCTGAAAATCAATCGCAACACTAGGGCTAATGTGGAGAACCCTTTTTAAGCTAGCTTTTAGCACAATGAAAAATTACAGTGTAGTAACCGAACACGATATTCAAAAATATATGTGTTATACTGTATATTATCAAAATCAATTATTTAGAATGTTGTGCTTTGTTGTGTGTTTGTGAAACTTCATGCATCTTTGGATGTTCAATACAAAAATCTTCAGATTATCCAATCAACAGTCCCCTCACAGTAAACATTCAGCGTCAATGTACCACTTAGTCTCCAAAAGTTCATAATTCACACTCAATACTAGCAAAACAATTGTTTAATGCAGGTGATCTCATTTGTTGTAGAGTATTTCACAAATGATGCATTGAACTACAGTTATTTTGCATAAATAACTGGCTGGGAAAAAGGAAGTATAAGTGATCTGGGCGGGGGTAATTACTTTTACCCCCGCTCGCTGTGTGCATGCACCATGAAGAAGACAGAAATTAATTAGTATACACTAATATCTAATTTTAGGACCGATAGCCAAAATTCACATTTCAGTTTTCAGAGTTCCATACTAGCATCTGATTAAACTCCCATCTTTATTGGAATGTTTCATTTCATGATTCCATTGGCTATTGTTATCAAGGCAATTTATATGCTGATTGGCAGAGGGAAGTGATTTTTAGAAGTGATTAAAGTGGACTGAGGCTAACTGATCTCCATGGCCCACACTCTGTCCCTGGAGTTTCCATGGATCATTCTGTCCTACTAGATGCTCCATTGCCCACTGAGCTCATAGAGGACAGTGAAGTGGAACCCAGAAATTGTCGGAGCCAAAAGATAAATCTCTCTCTATTTTCATACATTTACGCTTTTTAGCTTTTTAGCATTCCAAACACAGTACCAGACCCCACTTTATTTCCTGTGTGCCTAGGCCAACCATTGTCAATATCAGGAAGTGGGCCAAATTAATTTTCAGTTCAATTCAATTCAAATACCTCACATGCTGCTATAGACCATACCTTAAATTAGAATTTCAGAATGGCTAACATGCCATTATTGTCAATTTAAAATGTTCATTACCACTGACTTTAGACAGACATTCACACATTTTGTGATCAAACCAGACCTGTGACACATTTTCATAGCAGTGTACTTATGTCACTGTATGCAATATGACATCTGCTCTAAAAGTGATTTCACCCTAAAGAACCAAAATTCCACCTGATTGAAGCACCTAAAAGCACCCAAAACCCTTTTCTGCGTATTTTACAGTCATTACAGACATTTCTTATGATCACTCATCAGAATGTGAAACAATTGTCTCTAAGGAATGCAATAGAGTTAGATAAGAGAAGAACTTTATTTATCCCAAGGGAAATCCTTTGTCATGAGCAAGATGAAAAAGAAGAAAACCCAGTGCACAAGAATAGAATAAAATAGAATACAATTTTAAAAAAAAGAATACAATTAAATAATATAACATATCAATACAAGTGACATAAGTCATGCAATGAATCAAAATAGTGTTGCTGCATAAAATGGGAGAATGAGACAAACATTCAATCAATAACAAACAGATTAATAATAATATTGAACAATGAGTAAAATTACATTAATATTAATCTTACAAGTCATCTACAGAGCGAGGAGGAGTTGTACAGTCTTATTGCCACAGGTAAGAAGGATTTCCTGTGGCGATCAGTTCTGCATTTAGAAGCGATCGGTCTTTTGGTGCATGTGCTCCGATGGCCAATAATGGAGGCATGCATGAATGCACGCTTCATGATACTCTGAAACTTAGTTAGCATTCTTCTCTCAGACACCTCAGACTTAGTTAGCACTCAGACACCTCCACCTCCAGGATCATATGAAAATTTTCCATTTTATTATTTTGTACAATGGCTCAAAATTTATTTATTTACACCTAAATCATCATTTAAGATCACAAACATACAAAGGGGAATTCTACAGAAACTGGAGGGTACATACAGAAGCCATGTAATCCACAACCATGGAAGCAAGTCATTTTTCCTGTTCTGCAGGATAGGATGCAAAGTGGTTTGGTCTGATGAAACTATAAGTGTATTTAAGGGAGCAGGAAGTGAGGCACAGGTTTGTCAACAATCAACAAAAAGTAGCCACCTTACTTTTGCATTACTCACAATGTGCATCAAAAATCATGAAAACTAAGCCTTCAAACAGTATTTGATTAATTTGGTCACTACAGTTAAAAAAAAAAATCAACATGAGCCGCCACAACAGGCTGTCATGAAAAACAATGCCTTTAACAAAAATTTCAATAAAAATAGAAACGTAAACAATCCTAACCTGCTTAAAACGCATTTTATTGTTTCATTTAATAGCTGGCTTGCCAATTCCCACCAGGCTTTTAAAGCAATAATGATGCTTAATGCTTTAGGTAATGAAAGGCAGATGTGACATTTTTACTTTTTCACAGAATGCTTGTAGGTCAAGCCATGGACCATCTAACGAGATTGATTTAATCAATTTTGAAACATACAACAATCAATTGACTAAGAAGCAGTGATTTTTTAAAAATGGTAGCTCTAAACCACCAACATTTTTAAAAAAAGATATTTGAGTCTAGTGACTTCAACTAATCAATAGAGGGTTTAAGAATTAGTGAGAGCAAATAGTTGATTTTAGGCAAAACCATGATTTATAGGGATATAGGTAAACTATTCCAACATATAAGGTCATCCTCTACCATTTTTAGGAGAAGAATGTCAAACATATCAAGTCAGAAAGCCTGGTAGATGTATATGTATATCTAATGTTACCTGTAATGGAGTGGTGAGGTGTTCTGAAAGTCACAATTCAAATTCAAAACTTGATTTTGCATTTGAATGGTGCGTGAAAGACCTGGATGGCCTCTAATTTTTTGGCTTCAAAATTCAGATCAAACTGAGGTTATTTTACTTGGCCCTGAAAATCTTAGAAATATTGTATCTAACCAGATCCTTACTATTACCTTGGCCAGTAACACTGTGAGGAACCTTGGAGTCATTTTTGACCAGGATATGTCCTTCAATGCACATATTAAACAAATATGTAGGACTGCCTTCTTCCATTTGTGCAATATCTCTAAACTTAGAAATATCCTGTTTCAGAGTGAAGCTGAAAAAAAAAATAGTTCATGCATTTATTACTTCTAGGCCGGACTACTGTAATTCATTATTCAGATAACTCTTTATTATAACTCTTGATTATTATTTATACTTAGTACAATAGTACAACAAAATTGGAAACTGTCCCACGTCGGCGCTTAGCACAAAAAACAAACAACACCACAAAACTATCACGGCTCAGCGGCCCGAGACGAGGAATGGACTTCACGGAGCAGATTCAGCCACAGACAAAGGTGAATAAATGCCAAGGATCTTTATTAAACAATGAATCAGTGTTTATAGGGAAGCAGAACAATGGAGAGACACAGAACAAAACTGGGCCTGGTGGAAAGGCAAGGTAGGTCTAGGGTTCTGTAACAGAAGGAAGGGTAAATCAGGTGGGCCCGGGGCCTCAAAAGGTAATGCTCCAGAGGGTTGAACGTGGTATCTTACTATACAGGTGGAGGGAAGCGCAGCGGAGGTGTGTACCAGAGTTCCGGGTGAGTCCAAGATACCGAAGGCTGAGCAGGGAGGCAGGCAGGTGTAGAAGGTTCACATGGAGATGATTGAGTTGCAGCAGGCATGAACAAAGACCAGCATCCAGGTCAGCAGGGCTGTGACAAGGCTGAAATGTTGGTTTCCATGAATTGACTATAAGATAGAACAGGATTAAATGTGCCGACAACAGTAATACAAAAACAGACTTGAGGCCAAACACTAACGATCTGGCGAGGACTGGTTGTGAGCGCCGGTCTAAAGTACTGCTGCCTTGATTGTAATCAGGTGATAACTGTGAGGGCTCCACCCAGAAAAGGAGGGCCATGGCTGTAGAACTCCCTGTGACACACCCAGACCATGACAAAAACACAACACAAAAAACACAGACTTTAAAGTTGATTTTTTTTTTAAACTGCAAGAAAGGTGTGAGCAAAAACAGAATGACTTAGTAAATAAATAAAAGAATGAATGAATGTTTAGTGCACATTGTTGTTGCCCCCCAAAAAAGTCCAGGGAGGTAGCCAATCAGGTCAGCTGTTAGCATTGATTAAGGCTATTGCCCTGTTGAAAAAGCTGTCCTTGAGTCTGTAGATTCAGCAACCTGAATCTCCTGCCAGATGGCAGCAGCTTAAACACCTGGTGTCCTGGGTGTGTGCAAAAATGCTACATGCCCTCTTAAGACAGTGTGTGCTGTACAGGTCCTTCAGGGAAGAAAGAGAATGTCCAATGATTTTTTGGGCCATATTACTGATTAATGAAGTGTCTTTTTGTGTGGCATGGTACAGCTGGAGAACCATTTAGAGATGGAGTATGTCAGCACACTTTCAATGGAGCAATGGTAGAAGACGATCAGCAGCTCCCTCTTGAAGTCTATTTTTCTTTGAAGCTGGACACCCTTTCCAAGCACTCCTTGTTTGATGCTGATGGGCTGCAGCACAGACTTCCTCCTTCAGAAGGTGACTACCAGCTCTTTTGTCTTGATGGTATTGAGGTCCATATTGTCTGCACACCAGTCCGACAGACTGTGAACCTCAGCTCTGTATGCTGTCTTGTAGCCCCCCCACTGTGGTATCATCTGCAAACTTAACGACCCCAGTACCCACCCAGACAATGCAAAGTACTCACCCATTCACTATGTGTTAATAGACCTCTCTGCATTGAATCATACCTGTAATTAATGTCTGGCTCTCTTCCACAGCATGCCTTTTGCCCCGTCTTCCTCCTCTCACCCCAACTGGTTGCAGCAGATGGCCGTCTCTCCCTGAGCCTGGTTCTGCCAGAGGTTTCTTCCTGTTACAAGGGAGTTTTTCCTCATTCACTATCACCAAAGTGCTTGCTCATTGGAGGTCATATGATTGTTGGGTTTCTCTCTGTATGTGTTATTGTGGGGTCTACCTTACAATATAAAGCACCTTGAGGAGACTGTTGTTGTGATTTGGCACTGTATAAATAAAATTGAATTGGATGAGAACTTATCTAAGAGTGTGGTCGTCTGCAAATTTTCAAGGAAAAGTCATACATCATCAGTATATAAGCTTATCTTATAGTCTGCAATTTCAGTTTTAATTCATTTAATTCCTACATTTTGTCAGATTGCTGCTTCTAGTGGTTCTAGCCCCTGTGCTAGTGCTAGCATAGGCAAAAAATCTTTGTAAAACTCCATCTGGACCAGGAGATTTATTGTGTATAGGATAAAGGACTGTAAATTTGGTAATGATTTGATTTGAATTATTGTGGATTAGGATAAAGTGTAAGATAATGGGGTAATTTTGTTTTACTTTACAATTCTGTTTAGTGTAATATTTATTGGTAATTGTATTTTCTTGCCGTATTTAATTTTTACATACTGTTCCTTTAAACGCATGGCACAACATAGAAAAGCCACCTTGACAGGGCAAGACTCAGCTGTCCATCTGCATCTAAAGGACAAAGGTCACTCCCTCGAAGACACAAATGTTCACATTTTGTACAGACAGACAGATTGTTTGAAAGAGGAGTGAAAGAAGCCATCTATGTCCACCTTGGCTTGTGTGATTAGGGAGAGGATCATTATGGGGCCCATGTCCCTCTTCGGGGGGTCACTCCCATAGGGCTTAAATCTGGGACTCTCCACCATTTGACCTTAGAATTGAAAAAGCTTCTCAGATGAGAGGTGAAACGTCTTCAAGCAACTTCAAGAAGTCCAGACGCTTTTCTTTCCAAGCTCCTTAGACTACTGTTCCTTTAATACACAGTAATTGTGCTCAGGGGGAGCGGTCGGGGTTTTGGCACTGTGGAGTAATGGAGGCTTTAACTAGCTGTGGAGTCAAACAGTTTTCTTACCGTGTCCGGCAGTGTACAGGGACATTCAGACTGATTACTGTGAATTCAAGACTGTGGAAATAAATGCTTGCATGTTTGTTTTCAACTATAAGTGAACTTATAGTTGTGGGTTATAACTGGGTTATTTTCAACTGCAGAAGGACATGTGTACAGCCTGACTACGAGCTAGTACTTTCGCGGTAACATATTTTGGGGAGATGTTGTAGTAGTTTGTGAAATTCAAAAATTGAAATATGCATATCCAGAGACACAATCAGGTTTTGTAGATTTATATTGTTAAGAATTTTTTCAATGGCAGCATTATATTAGTATTTCATGAGTATAAAGCTTAGTTTAGATTAGATTAGTTTATTTGCTATTGATCATGAGTAATGTTCCGAGTTGATGCTGTAAATAATATATAGTTGGGTTTTCTTTTTTCTTTATTAGCTTTACCTGGGTAGTAAGGATTTTTTCAGATATATTGCCATGTTCAAAGTTCTATACACAGACCTTTTTATACATCAACTTACTTATTATCAGTTCAGCGATGGAGTGCTGTTCTTTTCATAACAGAGGTGCCCATTGACGCACACCTTATGAACTGTTCAGAAGCCTCCTTGTAGGACTTTTTGAGGATTGGGAACATGACCTTGTGTCGTTCCAGGATCTCCTTGGTAAACTGGCTGTTGACAAGGAAGTATGCTCCCATGCACAGTTCTTCACCCCTTCTTTTTGTTCTGTTTTTTTCTGTGAAAGAAATTGAAGTAGAAGTTATAGTTTTACCTCATGCTGCAGACCTGAAGCTCATTCATACTAGTTCATTGGATTTCTTCTCAGTGCCAGGAAGAACGCAGAATATATTTGGTTAGAACTGCGCTGGACTTTTTTTTTATTTGAAAGAAAAATAAGTCACCTCAAGGCACTTTTCTCTGATATTACAATGTCTTTACCTTATAATATCAGAGAAAAACTTTGGTAATGGTTTGAAGGAACCAAATGGTGATTTGGTAAGAATTAAAAGGTCAAATTAAAGAATTAAAAGTAGAATTAAAGGTCTTTTAACAGGAAGGGTAAGATTTCAACTAAAATGAAATGTGGTCCAAGATGAAACATATACATATGTTTTATGTATTCCAATGGAAATCCCCCAGATAAGGTGCTCAAAAAAACAAATAAATGAATAAAACAGTGTCTCTATTTTGCTCCATCACCTCTCTCTAAGAGGTGACAGACAATTGTGTCCTTGAATTTGGTGAACTTCATTATTGTATTTATATTGCTCTTCTCTAATTAGACCATTGTATTTATTCAGCTGAATATATTTACTCACTTCACAATATTGCAGGACAGAAAAGAAGAAAAAAAACACTTACACATGCATACTGAGTAAAACTAAAACAATGTATAACAGAGACTTGTATACACATAAATTACACATGCACCCACACACACATTTTGATGAAATGACTCTCAAACAACCTGAAAGCACAAACTCACTCACAAAATGTCATTAGTGGAAGTGGCTCTACTTGTTCACAAAGCAGCTGTGTCTTTGACAAGTCCACATAGTGTATCACACTCAAGACTAATGATGCCTGAAGGCTTCCCTGTTTTTTGATGAGTGTTTTACTGCCTGCTCCCTGTTATGCATTGAATCTGGGCAGGTAGTATCATGTGGCTTTTTGACTGAGTTTTTGATTTTTGGCAGTCAATGCAGCCCTGAAATTAAAGGTGACATACTAATGCAAACCAATGAAAGGTGCAGGCTCTTCCTATGGCACATTTGTGTCATACTAGATGTATCAGAGAAACAGCTTAAGCCTGTGCCATGCATTAGGCCTAACGTGCATAAGCACCAAGAATTGGGACAGGTCTGGAAGGATCCCGACCACAGATCGAGGCGAGCCAGCTGGCCGGAGGAACACACCACCCAATGCATCAGGTTGAGTTCTGGGCCCAGCAGTGGCCCTCCGATGGCAGTCCACGTTTGCCATTCGACCAGAAAGAAGAACAGAGACAGTGAAAGAACCAAGGGATGGCAAAGGCCAGGAGAGAGGTAAAGCTTGGGTTAAGGCTTAGGGCCACTGATGGCTGACAGAGAACAGAGAGGCTGCCAAAAGCTAAGAGTTGCAAGAGACAGGGGGGAGAAGGCCCTGCATTGGGGCTAAAGCTCCTGTAGGCTGGAAGAGAGCACAGAGACACTAATGAGGCTAAAAGTTGGCAACGGCACAACGAAGACAGACCTGTATACCGCCACTAGCTATATGTGAACGTGTCAGGAATTTAGACTTGAGTGTCTTAGAAAAAGTAGGCAGAACCACAGGTTAAGAAAACATGGTTTGAGTAACCACATGGATATAGGGTGATGTTGAATTGAAATGGATGCAAGAAGAAAAGGTCGCTGATGGTTTGCAATCCATTTGGAGATGAGTAGGAGGGAAGCTGTTCATAACTATAGAGAGTTACATTACGCCTCCTAGGCAACTTTGATATGATTGGCGCTATAGGACTGAGGTTGGAACAAAATGCTGGTAAAGTTGTTGTTATATATACACAGAGGGGGACAGTAGGGCAGAGTGGACACCTCCGGGACCACAGGTGAAGAGGATCTAACTAACAAGACAGAGAAAGCACAAGCGAACATCATGCACACAAGGCAGGGCACTATCAAAATAAAACAAGAAGTAGTGTACACTGAGACCCAGACTAAGACACAGGTACTTGACACAGGGACTGGAGATAAACAAACATACATTGTATAATCCCCCAGGAAAAAGAAGAGTAGAACAAAATCATTAATAGTAGATGTTCATATTAAGCATAGCTGAAGTCTCAAATAATGAGGACAACAGTTTTTGTAATCTCCGTGAGCCAAAACTTTTGTTTCTGACCGTTTCTTTCCCAGTGTTGGTTTTCTGTCCTTAATATCAGCATTTCATTTTGTTTGCAAGGAACAACTAGTAAGAAAAAAGTCAGCTTACAGGTAAGTTTCGTTAAAGAGATGGAGGCTAAACCAGTTTGTTTCATACAGTGGATGGCTTAATAAGCTGCACCAAAGCACATAATAAAAATCATACAATGCTATTCTAGCAGAGTACAACAACACAAATATGAATCTGGGATATTGCAGACTATATATCTGTGAGATCTGAAGATTTTCAGAGCTCACATAAAAGCGCCTTTTGTCTTTTCTTTTCTAACATGCATTTGCATTTGTTGCTACATGTGGTCAGAGTTTATGCTCTATCAGGCATTGTACAATTTTGTGCTTTATGAGATATTGTCATCTCCCGTTGGAACAGAGATAGCCCCCAACCCTGCACACCTGCTGGGAATCAAAACAAATTTCTAGCCATTTTGGCAGAAACATTTAGGCCTATTGTACTACAGCGGGCCTGAATAATACACTATTTGCTGCTGCATTATCATTATGTGGGCTTGTAAGCAGAGGATGAAAAACAATGGGATAGTTAGGGAGGGGACAGCAATAGGAGTATGAAACAATTTGGTTTAGGAGAAAAAATGGTGCCCTTCAACAGAAAAGGCCCTCTGGTCTGCATGTGGTCCTAATTAGAAGGCAACATTTTTTGACAGTAAATTGATTTTTAATTGTTCAGTCCCTGATTCATCCAGGTGGCCAAGTTCTCCTATTTAATCCCTCTCTCTATTTCTGTCTCCCTCTCTCTCTTTGAGTGGAGCATGTTTGGAGCTGCCTGCCATGGTTAGCAGCAATTTCCTGAACAAGAGCAATTCATTCAGCATTAGACAGAGAGGATGGATTGGAGAGGACAAAAAAGGGTGGGAGGAGGGGAACACTGGAAACACACAAAACCAAGAGTTGATCCATAATTGTCAGTAATGCTTTTCTACTTTAGTCATTTTGGATGTGGTACAGGGGAAATAGTCACAGTGAATGTTTCCATTTACTTTTATTTTGTTGCCTTCTTACCAAGAAAGCTAATGGCTGTGATGATGTGTAAAAGCAGTTTGACTGCACTGATCTACATCAGCCACAGTTGAAGCAGGCTTGGGGATTTTCTGATCTGATTATTACACCTCCACTGGCTGTGCATAAAATCTGCTACTGTGCCAGTTTATCTGGTCAATGGAGGGGAACACTAGGAGTCTGTAACAGTAGGGTGACACCAGTATCTCCCTTTGTCAATTCTGCTTTTTATTAAGAATCAACTCTTGCCACAAAGTAATCCATCACATTGGCAGGTGGTCAATAGTTCTATTTTTGTTGTTATATACATGCCATAGCATGTATCTGCAGCCTGCTCAGTATTAACTATGAATTACTTGTATTTTCTAAGCTGCAGCATAGCAACTTACATTAGGGTTCATAGCTCCAGCTGTTTCATAGATATATGAAACATAAAAATGTTTCTTAACTTTATTGTAAAGCCTGTCCTGATTGGCAGCTTTTCCAATCAGAATTCTGATTCGAATGTGATGTTGTCCCAAACACATTTTGCTTTTCCAACATGAGCTCTAAAAATTCTCTAAAAGCTCCTCATGTTTGTGCGTTACTTTTATTTGGTTATTTATTCAATTCATGTTTCAATTTCAGTTTGTGTCATTTCTGTTTTTACAGCGTGCATACATGTGCAATACGGCAATATACAAGCTGACAGGCAGGAGGAGGAAAGCATTCCACCTACCCAGAAATATAACGCCATGTCACAGTAATGTAGTAATATGTAATGTCAACAATGCAGTATATTGATTATATAAATGCAGTATATTGATTATATACCAATTTGCAATTGGTTTCACGGGAAACCAATTGCAAATTGAGGTGTATGCAAAATGATCCAGGAGCAGCGCTCTAAATATCAAAAATCTTACTCGATATAAATCTTCTCTTCGTGGTAATCTTTCTCAGGCACCTGTGGAATTGATTCAGTATGACTTCTACTTTTAGATCCAATCTGGACATACACCATTTTCTCATTTCAGTCTGTAGCTTTTATACCCATGTGTTCAGTAACTGTCGTTAAATATTTATTTAATCCAACATGATCTGCTCAGTATCCATTGCAATGGCTTTAAGTACACAAAGGATGTACTTAGACTGTAATAGCAAAGCTGGTACAGCAGCAGTGTGACCTTTCCCTCTGCTCGGACACACCGCGGCACCAAAATGAAGTTCATGTATATGTGCAATGAGCAGAGATCTGTAATCACTCGTCTGCGTGCACTTCCTGGTGTTTAGTCTGCGAGTCTATTCTTTACATCACCTTTATGTTCCCGCGCAATCAACCTCGATACTAACATCATTACTCTAGTCCAATTCCTCGTCTCTTATTATCAGTTTAAAAGTCATAGAATTTTAAATTGTTAACTGCAGTTTCATAGAAATTCATAGAAACTGTAATCCAGGTGCCTTATTCCTAACATCTGTCTTATTGAACATTCGTTTATATGCAGAGTTGCATCATTATGCTAGCAAAGATGTTGAAATGATTAAAAATTTATATGATGATGATTAAAAAGGGAGAAAATCATTCGTAACGTCCAAGGGAATGACCCAAATCACCAGCTGTTGTCATCACAAAGCGATATAAGCAGAGTGCACAAACAAAAGACATGTTCATATCTTCATGCAACAATTGGGAAAAATGTGTAGAATTGCCTATAAACCTATGTTTTCATGTACTCTAACACACAACACATCTTTTCCTTCCACCACAACAAATATCTCACATTTTACACACCGATGTTAAAGCCAGAGCGCCAACTGATGTGATGTTTGATTTTTACACCTGCACTGACGAAACGCACAGCAAAACAGTGAACCCTGACAAAGCTCAGCCATGCATGCAGCAGGGAACAGTCATCACTGTCACCATCACAGGATTTCCAGTCTAACAGCCATAGAGCTCCAGATACCACAGATACCCCCCCCCCCACGCAGACTGACCGTTTTCACTGTGAGAGAAAAGCAGCCACACTGAGCCTGGGAAGACGTGCAGCTTTATTTTAAAAATCAATCAGACAGACAAACTGGTATGAAATGGCAGGAAGATAATATGATGGTGTGGCGTGGTGACCTTTAAACATGGCCCAACCACCACAAAACCCTGACCTTTGTAGAAGCATTACAGAAGCCTCTAATCTGAGAGATGGTTGGGGGATGGGGATACATGCACACATATGTACCTAATTTGCACAGGCATGGACACCACCTTGTATTTGTTTCATGCATATTTATGGATAAAGGCTGACACATGCGCAGCCATGTATTTACAGGTAGACACATGGAAACATATCATGCAGACACACACAAACAAACACACACTCAGCAGCCTTCCAGTTGGCTGCAAAGGCCAGATGTGATAATGGCTTCCTGTATGTTAATGCTGCTGGCTGGAACGCCTCTGTCTGCTCCTCAGTATTCCGCTCAGGGGACGCTCGCATCATTTTGAATTGCAAAATGCCAGAAGTGGAATGACACATTGTTTTCAATGCCATTGCCAGTGTGCATTTAGAGAAAATACTGAAAAAATATCCTGTGGAGTGTTTGAATAGATAATTATGTGCAGCACTGTGTGTGCATATACGTGTGCAGAGTGCAGACTGAGCAATCTGACCCAGGCAAGTGGAAGGCTCGTGGTAATTGTTGGAAATGAGAAAATGGATCCATATGTATTGATTATTTTCCGTCCATTAGGAATAATTGGTGATGTTTAAGCAAGTGATGTGATGACACATCAATACAAGAAAGCCAAGAATAAAACAAAAAGCATTGATTCCAAAGGAAGTGCACATTCTGATAGTCTGTTTGATTGATGAATACAGTCTTATCAACAACCACTTTGCTTAAGAGCTATGTGACATTTTCAGTTGAATTATTTTTACACAAACCATCTGCAATTTTTAAAAAATGGTACGGTCTAAGGGTTGGACTGTAGTGTCTAAGAGCTAGTTCTTATGGTGAGACATAATGTCATTTGGTTGTCCTGTGGCAGAGGAGGGAGGAGAAAGAAGGAGGAGAAAGGGAGGAGATGCTCTACCATTTAAAATGGGGATATTGTAAGACAGTCTCCAAGGAGACACTGATAGTGCTGCACACTGTTTTACCACATGAAAAGTGTCACAATGAAAATGAAGCAGGATTTATGACCCTGAGTGAACTGCATGTGGTCAGTGTGTCAGAAGTGTCTTCCCTGCACATTCCTAGTGTCAAAGTAACATGATGAGTGTTGCGAGCAGGAAAGAGAGGGAGAGACAAAACAAATACATGTAGCCTCACTGGGCCAACCAGGCAGACACATAGTTAGTGCTGGATCAGCTAAAACTGTCATCATTCTTTGCTGGTTCTTTGGTTCATTGATCCAGTTCAACACAGGGTTATGCATGCCTTTCCATGACCTCCATCTGCTTGGAAAGCTGCTAGATCACAACCAGGAAGTGTGGGCAGCTATGATGAGGATGAAGAGTGGACAAGCGATTGGTCCAAGTGACACACCTGTAAATGGAGATGTCTATAAGAGAGAGCGATGGACTTTTTAACTAGACTGTTTAACTCATGCATGGAGAGGGAGAGGATGCCTGAGGAATGGAGAAGAAGTGTACTAGTACTGATTTACAAGAACAAGGCTGATGTGCAGAGCTGTAGTAACCACATAAGGATAAAGCCGATGAGCCACACCATGAAGATATGAGAAAGACTTGTTGAAGCTTGGTTAAGAAGAAAGGTGATGATCAGTGAACAGCAGTGTGGCCTCATGCTGAGAAAGGGCTCTATAGAAGTGATGTTTGCTTTGACTGTGTTGATGGAGAAATAAAAAAGAGGTCAGGGAACCTTCACTGTGTCTTTGTGAATCAGAGAAAGCAGATGATGCTGCCGAGCGAGGAACTGAGGTACTGTATGAGGAAGTATTTGATGTGTGGTGCAGGACATGTTTGAGAACAAAGACAGTGGTGAGGTAGGAGTGACACATGGGTTTAAAGTGCAGGTGGGATTACATCAGGGATGTGCTCTGAGCCCCTTCTTGTTTGCAGTGGTGATGGACAGACTGACAGATGAGCTCATGCAGGAGTCTCTATGCACTGATATTTACAGACGACACTGATCTGTAGAGAGCATGGAGCAGGAGGAGGAGAGCCTGGAGAGGTGGCGGTATGCTCTGGAGAAAAGAGGATTGAAAGTCACTGAAAATAAAAGTCAGACAGGCAGGGTGGAGTGGGTGGACACAATTGTCATGGGTGACCTATGACAGAAAGATAGCAGCAAGAGAGAAAGGGAAGGTTTTATCTGATTAATGTTTTCTCCTTTTAATCAGATGAAATCGTTGTTAGTAGAAGAGCCCCTCGACACGTGTCCTGTCACCATTGTTACCTTCTGCTTTTGTAAATGACTTGCAGCTACAGGACAGGAATGGGAGAATGTTAAAACATGGCTAATGATGGTCTCTTTTATAGGAAGCCTAACCATAATTATTTTGTTCAGGTACATAGGTTAAAAAAATTGTGTAAATCTCATCATTTGCTGATTAATGTCAAAAAAATGAATGCGCTTGTCTGTCATTACACAGGACCCATAACAGGTCTTTCACTTTCTGGTAAGTCTGTGGAAGTTATTAATAGCGTTATGTATCTGGGAACATATATTGATGACAAGATTCATTTTATGGTTAATGTTGACAGTCAGATATTGTTTCTTTCTGGGATGATGAGAGGCTTTGGAGTTAGGCACAACATTTTGGAAAGAGTTAATGTTCATGTCAGCTTTATTGAAAGACTATCTCTCCACTCCAGTACATATTCCATATGTACAGGGAAGTACCCCCTACTTGGTCATGGCGCACAGATACTTCTTAAAGACACTCCAGCTAGCCCAGCCGTTGCCCCATAGTTCTCCACTTGGTGCAGCGTGCATGCATGTACTTTATGTGGTACCATGTGTGATACAGTGTGTGATACAGTGTGTGGTGGCAGTGTCTGTCCATTTACAAATGTAAATGGACAGACACTGCAGACACTTTACATTTGTGGTAGGGAGCCTCCCGGAGTTTGTTGCCCTCAATCCAAAAAAAAGCTCAGAAGCTGCAATGACACTATTGCCATGTTCTCACCTGGCCAGGGGGTCCTCCGCTCCAGCCAAGCAAGTGAGAGTTTGCTGGCCATCGTGAGCATCTGGCTGTTCCCTCGGTCTTGTGTGTTCATGCTTGGTGCTTCATCTTGAGCTCGCTGTTGCAGGTTGTGTTCCCTCTGGCATATTACCCATGGTCACTGCCGTTTACGCACCAGTTAGACGTTATCTGATGTGCTAGCCAATGAATGAGAGTAGTCCAGCTGGCAGAACAAGCGTTCCATCTGGCATTCGCCCCATGCAAGTATGGCAGCCCAAATGTGCCATAAATATTTGTGATGTGGCATCCCTAGGGCAAAGGTGGGTGGAGTGTCCCTTGGGCTTGGATTCACTCCTCCATTTGCTGCAAGGCCAGGCCCATCCTTCAGCAGCCCCTCCCCTGCCCCCACCCCCAAGCAGGGTTCAGTGGAGGTCAGCTATATTGCCCTCCCTGAGGACCCTGTGGTTGTGGCTTTCAGGTTTGGTGACATCACACTGCAACAGTGCTCTCAGCTTTAGGTGCCACTGCTGCCTGATTTTAAGGACATGGGGTGCAGGCAGTTTGATTCCCCTGCTCTTCTTCCTTTCTTCACCTTTCTTCGGGCCAAGCCGGCCAGCCCTCTTCCCTGTCTGCCTTGCAGCGCAGTGCAGCTTGCTCTGTTCTGGGGGCAGAGCCTTGGGTGGTACCATGACCCAGGGCGACCACCTGCAGTTCCTCCGCAGACCCCCCCCCCATCATGACTATCCCAAATTTTACCTCAGTGAGCGACCACGAGCAGGCCCAGATACTGCGGGAAAAACTCTCGCCTCTCCTGGAGAACAGTTCAATATGTCCTCCACCTCCAGCTGGTGAGGTCCCTCGCACTCCCTAATCTCCGGCCCTGGCTTGGCAGGTGAGTGAGTCGGTGGTGGACACGGCGGTTGTGCAGCAGCCCTTCTCAAGTGAGCAGGAACTGATGCAGGCACCTGTTGGGCACCAGCCGCTCCCACCCGAGGAGAGGGTACGGGTGTGGAGGCAGGCTGTGTCTTGGCTGGCCTTACCCTGGGGGCCGGCAATGGCGCCAGAACAGTCTGGACCTCGTCCACTCCCATGCCGTCAGGGGACGCCGATGGAGGTGGCGGCGGTGTCAGCCAGGAATCGACTCGAGCAGAAAAACTCGTGATTAGATGCACGTGGCGCTCAGATCGGTCCTACAGCTGCGTCGCCTGCCGGTGAGACGCCGCCACATGCTCCCTCCATGTCGCCGCCATCTCTGCCAACTCCTTCCCTGGCTGGTCCGGTCCAGGGTCTTCCATGCTCCCCTCCTGGATTTTGGCACCACTGTAAAGAACGCAAGGCAGACCCGTCCACACATTCATGCTTTACAGCATCTTTGTTTTTATTCACCAGTTGCTGTTCACACACGGCTGCGGCTTTCCAGTTGCCAGCCTATCATACATACCAACAACAACAATTCTCAAGACCCAGTACAGATTTTAAAGCTGGCGAGGCGTGATTGCAGATGCCACACCGGTGCGTCTGCCTTCCTCGCAGTGGCACTGCAGGCCATGCCCCACCACAACTAGAAATGAATACAAGAGCTCAGGCTGAGTGCTTTGGAGACAAAGTTAGAGAGGCAAGGCTGAGATGGTTTGGACATGAGCAGAGCAACTTATTTTTCATTGGGAATAAATGAAGATTCTCTCACATTCAAAAGGAAAAAAGAACCCTTTATGCATGAGTTCCTTCTCTTCTTTCAGGCACAGTATTTTCTGTAAAGTGTAGGGGAGGTGACTTTGTGAGCGTGCAGTGGAGGACCAGCCTGAGGTGTGACACATTGTTGCACAGCCTTATGCAACACTGACATCTTTTGGTGATGGTCGGGCTGACTGTCAGTGCAGCCTGTGGGCCAACCTTCCCTACATACACCCACAGTTTTTCCCTTTGTTGACAAGACTGCAGGTAAGTCTTGCTCAGGCAAATAGGCAGGAAATACGACCATGTTCTGGGTGTAGTGGGGTGGCAGACAATCACATAAATTTTCACTGGTTCCTAAACACTGGATCCACAGTTCATAGATGACGTATCATAGTTAAGAGCAGGTACAGGAACATCAGAAGGAGTGGAAAGTCTAACAGTATATCAGAGCTCACAACCTTTCTTCAACAGAGTGATGACTTGAAATATATTTTGATGCTAAGGCTTCTATATTGTTACTTATAAGTTTAAAAAAAAAAGCTAAATATACTGAGACACATAAGCAAAGAAGACGTCATATAAATCAGGAGCCAAAGAGAAAACCACACTCTCTCTCTCTTTGGGAGACACGTGACAGCCCTGACCTATATTGTTACTATTATTACAATTATTATCATTAGCAATTTACACAAATTGTCTTGTTCACCAATTCATACAACCCAATGGATGCATCAAAGAACAACTTGGGGTTAGTATCTTGCCCAGGGATATTTGGCATGGAGATTGGAGCGGCCAGGGATCGAACAAATAAACAGGTTGCTGTCAGTATTTTTTTTTTCTTCCTAGTTTTAGGTTTGAGTTCACTGGAATAAATAAGAATAAAAGGCTAAAATGATACTGCAGTGTTCCAAAACGAACTTAAATCAATCACATTTTTACGCTTTGTCTTTGTTGGATTCTGATAACCTTAACATTTAATAATACATGCTAAATAGCACATGTGTAACATAATAGGAAAAACAAACAAACAAACACCCCCCCCCCCCCCCCCAAAAAAAAAAAAAAAAAAAGAACAAAAAAGCTTTACAGAAAAACTGCAGCCAACACTCAACTTTGAATCTGTGAACAACAAAGACGCATAACGTGAACGTGACAGATCGCAGCTTTTATTTTGAAATTCGTTACAGGAAGTGGTAACCTCGGCAAGCCTCTGAGTGCGGCTGTTGTGTGGAGTTGAGGTGGAAGTTTGGTGTTTGGTCAGTCCCTGGAGCTGAGAGCGATGAGCGGGCACACGGTCCCTGCAGACTTCTCAGAACATATGCTGGACCTGGACGAGGACGAGGACCTGGAAGTTTTCACCAAGGTAACTCCCACTGCCGCGGGAGTGCGCTTCGAGCCGCTGCTCAAGTTTACTGTTTCCAAAGATTCACTCACGGGTCTAGGGGCAGCTCTAGCGGCGCGTATTTGCGCAGGCGCCGTAGAGGGAGAGGAGCGTCGGGAAAACGCTGAAGAGCTCGAGCTTCATACATAAAAAGTGAAAGGTGGGGCTGTGGAAAGTTTTCACTGTCATGTTATCGTCAGGTTAAAGAGTAGAAGCCGTTTTTCCGCCACTGAAGAGAACTTTTTTTGCCACCCCAAAGTCACATTGTTTTGATAATTCTCTCAAAATGTCGAGTTAGGATCTCAGACTTCACAGATAATAACTAAAAACCGAGAAACTATCTTGAAATTTAGATTTAGAAGTCGAAGATTTGAGATGGCTTTACTGACTGTGTGGAAGTGTGTGAGTTCACTTCATTCATGCGTGTACGCTTCCGGGCTGAGTCACGTGACAATCACACTCTAAAAGTGTGAGCGTCAACACCGACACATAAGTGCGCTCACAGGAAATCTCAGGTGCAGGGAAGCAGCAGGTTCCAGCTTCACTTACGGTCTGTGTACCAACTGAGTGATTTTAAGATGTAGTGCTGCTGTGTGATGACTGCATTATGTTATTCTCACAGCCATAAGAGCCGGAGATGAACTCACTGTGGCCTGAGCTGCATGTCTGAAAGAAGTTCTCTAATAAGTCTTGGTTATTGTGTTTACAGGTCTCTGTCTTGTAGATTTAATTTCAAATAAACATAAAGAGAGATGTGTGTGTGGTGGTCTGTGCTCAGATGGTCTGTGGTCTGGTAAACAGGGCTGAATCCACCTGTGCTGTGATAGTGCTGTGCTGTTTAATAAAGTATTCTGACAGTAGTCTGTACTCCAACCTCAGTTCATTGCACTAACCAGGTTCCAAAACAGTGAGGCACTATGTAATCGTGAATAAAAACCAAATTTGAACATCTCCTACATCCACATTTTATTCACAAGAAAACATAAACAACATAACAGATGTTTAAACTGAGAAGTTTTTTCTCAGGGCCCAGGGGTGGATCATGGGGTGGCATTAACATTTTGGGCCTAGCTACAGTTAACACTTAGAAACACTAAAATAAATAATTTTCTAAGGACAGTGTGAAAACGGTAAAGAAAAAAAAAAGCCACCTTCTTTGGATTGGTGGAAAAATGTACCACCAATAGGAAAAAACAGGGAAAGGAAGAAGGGAAAGTTTTGGGAGTGATGAGAGAGAGAGAGTGAGTTTTGAAATATGAGAGAGTTGTGGCGTTTAGCGTGGCGTGTATAGTTAGTGTGTTGTGTAGTTGTTGTTTTGTGTGTCAGTGAGGGCACTAATGAATGTCACAAAGGCAGATTGCAGTGTAAACACTGTCTCCAGGTGGAAGACAGAAGTAGTGATACAACTGTTGTCACGCCTGCAGGGTTTTTCCCTGCGGTGTTCTCCGTCTAGTGGTGGACAAACATCTTTTTTACTGGCACAAATAATCTGTAGAGCATCTTTTTGTGACACCTGACCGTTTTCTCATTTCAGTTTTAGTCTTCTTTTTTTTTTTAATGGTTGGACAACCCCCCCGCCGCCAGCCAGATGCATTGGCTGCATAGTTGGATAAATAGTTGGCTACAACTTTATTGTTTACAAAATTTGTGCATAAGTTTTCAGAATTTACAATTTATGTTTGCATTTCAATTTATTAAAATAATTTACTAAACATGTCTGCGGTTTTACAGTTAAAAAAAAAAAAATATATATATACATATATAACTGCCACTAGGATTTTGTGTTTTGTGTGATTTCAAATGAGTTGTGTTATTACACTATGTAAATGAAAAAATAATTGTAAATTCAGACATGCAAGGTTGAGAAAAGAATGATACCAAACAAGGCGAGGCAAAAATAAAATAAAATACAACAACTTGAAGGTGAAATCCAAAAGTCAAATTCAAAAGTAGTCAACACTGGTCAATTATATTTGGACCTCAGAGGGTTAACCCAACAAATCATGAAAAATTAGCTTTAAATTTCTGTTCATGACAGAGCAGATTTCTGATATTTTGTGTAAATTTAAGGATGTAACAATTTGATTTCTAACACAAAAAGAGTGAAACTTAAGTTAGACTTGTGTTTGTAAATGAACTGCCCCTTGTTGTGTAGCTTTCTGGATTTTATACTTATTGGGCTACATGCTTATTTATTATACAAGCTATACAGTACATAAAATTAAATTTTTTTTTTATGTAACTTTTTTTTTGTGTTTGTTTTTTTGTTTGTTGTTTGTGGTTGGTGTTTGTTTTGGGTTTTTGTGGTTTGTGTTTGTTGTTTTTTGGTGTGAGG
>VURO01044509.1:0-20814 GCA_015108175.1 Pelvicachromis taeniatus | reverse complement strand
CTCGTCTGGTAGAGATCCAGATATTATAGATATAATAGTTGGGCCAGCAGTGTAGATCTCATTGTAAGGCAGGGGTCGTCAACTATATTTGTCAGAAGGCCAGAGTTTTACCAGACAGTCTCCTTGGGGGGCCGGCCCCCCAAGGAGAAAATCAAATAAAAATCTAATTTTGGCTTAACATTATGTTTAATGTTTATACTTTTTCCATTTCATTACAAAACTGAAGGCATTTGATTCAGGCTCCCATCACCTATACCACAGTCAACCACTAGGAGTGATAGATATTTTGCCTCAATTCAATTAGGCTAAGTCAACTTTATTCATAGAGCATTTTTAGTTGCTTTAAAAGTGTAGACCACTATTTTCTTTTTTGATCCTCACAATTTTGGATTTCCAGTCGCGGGCCGGATTGAACGGCTCAGCGGGCCGGATTTGGCCCGCGGGCCGCCAGTTGATGATCAGTGCACTACAGTATATGCAGCTCATTCTACTTTCTTTAAGCTTGTAATACATTCTGACATCCACTTGAAAGAAAGGCACATGTGAAATGTAGATGTGAGGTCAGAGGTCAAATGTGACACGATATCTGATGAGGGACATCTAAGTCTCATTTAGCTCAGTTTCTCCGCAGTGTTAATTTTATTGACTAAGAAACGATAACTAAACAAAAACCGATGATGAAATGCACTGACACTTAGGAGAGACGACATCCAATCAGAACCCATGAAGTTGTGAACAAGGCGGGACGAGTTTCTAAGCGATCCAATCAGAAGTAATCAGACATGCACATTTGATTTGCCCCCCAGGAAACGACTCAACTAGCTCTCGTGCTCGCCGTGTATCTCAAAAACGCTTGGGAGGAAGAGATGAGTGGACATATGGACACGTTTCACATTTGATGGAAAATAAGATGCCGTGTGGCGCAGCGCTCACGCTACAACAATTACCTGAGAAAAAATTAAAGAGATTAGATGCTTAAACTTTGACTAAAAGACAGAAGACGCTCACTTGGTATCTGCTCTCGTCAGTCGAAGGTGAGCCGAAGTGTCTCTCTGAGAAGGCCGAGGCTGAAGGGGAACAGGGAGAAAGCAAAGAGGTTACATGATGTCAGCAGCAACCTGAGAGCTTTAGTAAAACTAAGAAGTGCTGCATGGGTCTGACAGCTGATCTTCAGTGGCACTGAAGAGTTAGAAGCCACACGTTATGGTAGAGGACACATTTGAAGTTTATTATTCGAGCATATTGGCAAAAAACTAGCTGAAGTCTTCATCGACTCATGCTGGAAGAACAGTCGGAGGTGGAAAGGCGTCTTCTTTCTGCTTTTTACGAGTGAAGACAGACAGAGGGACGCTTTCTTTGAAGCAGAGGCTTTGCAGCAACTCTTCAGTCTATTAAACTCTAATCACAGCCAGCAGGAAGTCCTCAGCTGTACAGGAGTGCTAATGCCCAGCATTCCCTCCCAGAACTGACGAGAAGTTTTTCATCTTTAAATTCAATAACCCTGAATTCCCGAAAGCCAACGCAAAGGATAATTACAGTGACATTACCCCGGCGGTGCACATGAAAAAGATTGTGCAGGATAAAGACGTCGTGTTCTGAGAAATGACGAGCTGGTTCAGCAGCAGCAGCAGAAGTAATAAATATTTCCGCGTCCCTGGAGCGTCATATTAAAGAGGATTCTAATTCTCGCTCACCGTACATGCTCCAGTCGGTGACGGGAGCGTGAGCCGCCGCGCAGCTGATCAGCTTCTCCGTCGACTTCAGCATCATCAGCGTGAGGTAGCCACCGTAGCCCTGCAGGGGCGACATTAGAGGAGCTTCACTCGCACCGAGAACACAGCAGGACATTTCTATCGTGTTCGCACAGCATCAAAAAAAGGCAGCCTCTGCATGGATCTGTGCTTCATTACATTCATGTGTGGCCTCCAGCAAGAGCAGCTGGCAGCAAGAACTGTTGAAATATCTTTAACAAACTTACACTGAAAGACAAAACAACATTTTAGGGACTAATGTGTAATTTAATTGGGGTTGTTTTGTGGTATTAGTGGGCTGCTCTGGCTTTAAAAACAGGAGCATAATATTACAAGTAGCTCAAAGTGTAACTACACTGCTCAGCATCACCCAGCATGGCCGGTTTGGCAGTGATGGTTTGGAGGCGTGTCCTCGGAGGGTCAGACAGACCTTCATGTGCTAGCCAGCGTTACCCAGACTACTCCGACTCATAACCAGCTCTCGTGTGAACAGAGCGTGTAAGAAGCTCCTGGATTAAAAATGCATTGAAGCCACTGATTGGTCCTCATTTTCTCCAGACCTGCGTCCAACTGAGAACCTCTGGGACGTGACGCATGACCGCCACATGGTACCAAAGACCGACCCAGGAGCTCAGTGTGAGGAGGCCGTTCACCAAGCATCAGGACATGGCTCAGAGGTTGTCTCACACTACCAGCGGTGATAAAGACACCAGAAAAAAACGAAATCATTTTTCTTGTTGTTGCCTCCAGCATGGAGGGCCAAAATGAATTAAGTACACCTTTAAATCATTAATTAAAGGTGGCATAAATAAATAATAACATTGGTAAAATTTAATACAGTTAATACATTATTTATCATTTTAATTAATTATTGACACATTAACTTATTAATGATAAATGTAATTACTTCAATACATCAAATTCATTCATTTTGGCACTCACGGCTCTCCATACTCCAGTGCACCTGTTGTTTCTTTGAACCAAAGCAGCTGAAATGGGTAAATTTTCACCATGTTTTATTTGTAAAATCTTACTTGCTCTTTTTTGTGGATGAGGAGCGAAAAAGTACCATGAAAAGAAAATCTAAAAGCAGTTTTGGCTGCAGGCAGCATACATAAATCAAGGTTTTGAGTGAGCAGCCCCTACAGTTACTGTCCCGATCACATGTGTATTCAGGGTTAGGTCAGGGCGTGAGACGAACCTCGCCGAAGACTCCGACGCGAGTGCGATCGATGAACGGCCGCTCTGCCAGGTAACTGAAAAACACAGCGGAGACTATTTTTAGCGAGCGGAGAAGAAGAAGAAGAAGCAAGATGGATAATTATAACTTTATATTTAATTTCACACATCACACACTCGGCTGAAGCTCCAGAAGGAAGGAGGTCAAAGGTCAAAGCCTTGAGAGAAGTTTTTGAATGCAAATTTATATATTTTCCCGAAATATTACTGTTTATAAAGAAATACATTTTTCCTTTACATCTCCCAAAGTTTTGAACAAAGATCACCTAAACCAGACCTCATCCTCATTTAATCATCTCATCAAGCAGTGCGGCCTCCAGTATTCCCATAATATGGACAATAAAAAGGTATAACAGTGGTAAAAATGACCATTTAAATGTTTCGTTTCAAGAAACAGTGACAAGCTCTGAAATGTCCATTTCAAACATGTTTAGAGCTCATAAAACGAGCACCTTTATATCCAAGAATCTGGAAACAGAGATTCAATTGATTTTCTACTCTTTACAAGGTAAACTAGTTGCTTCTGGCCGAGGAGGTTATGCTTTCGGTAGCGTCTGCATGTGTGTGTTTCATTCTGTCTGTAAACACGAAAGCTCTTAAGGTTTAAATTAATTCTGATGAAACTCTGCAGGCGTGTAGAGTGCACTCGTGCTAACAAACCATTTGCCTTACATCCATCGAGGTCTTGAAGGTTCACTTAAATATCAGATTGTGACTGGCATCCAAATCTCCTGCCACGTTTGACCTCTGACTTCACTCTGACCTTGGGTTTTACAGCACTACAAACTTCAAACTGAATCAAAATGAATATACACAAAATACAAACTATCATTCAGAAGCTTCTAGTTATTGAATTGTTTAAGCGTTTTGCTTTGCTTAAACTTTAACTGTTTTTAATGCTTTAGTTATAAACAAACTGTTTCCCCTCAAAGAATACCACAGACTAATGGTCTGATACTCCGGGGTGGATGAAGGCATGCAGACCAGCGTTACGTACTTCAGAGCTGCTATGTGGTCCTCCACGTCCGCTGTGCCGAGCCTCTGCTGTGAAAAACTGCCATAACACAAAAGACAAAGAGACGACCTGTGAGGTCAGGAAGGACGGGAATAACTTCTGTTATCAAAACCAAAAAAAAACCTTTACCTTTGACCTCTGAACCCTGACCCCCTGGCGTCAATCCGTGCCACGATGACCTGCTCTAATCCCGCCAGCACCGAGTCCCACTCCAGCCTGAACTCCTCCGTCACCGTCTGGGCGCCTGGAGAGCTGCCGCTGTCACGAAGGTTGTTTTACACACATTAATGTACAGACTCTTAGATCCGGACATATTTGTAGTTTACAGTGTGAGAGTGGCGCTTCCCTGAAGCATTTTCACCCTTGACCCTGACCCTTTTTAACTGTAATGGTCACCATAATTTACAAAATGAGCACCATGCTGTATTGAGAAAGACTTCAAACTAGGCACCAAGGGCATAAACTCATGATAAAAATGTTAACTGAGGACATAAATGCAGGGAACCGAAGGTCGCTTAGACTTCTGTACAACCACGTCTTTGTGAAACCAGTCCGCACGCACATAAAACTGCAGGTTTTGCAGCCATGACATTTACATTTTTCTCAAACATCCATTTTCATCCCCACAAATGTGTCCCACAGCCTGCAGCTACACTGCAGTTTCATTTTTAGCTGTCCTCACAGAGTCTGGCCTTTGAAGCTCGGAGTGCTGCGATAAAAAAAAAAAATGCAAATGTAATAAAGTGGAGAAGACTTACACAATAAGAAGGAGGCCGTAGATGTAGGAGTCAGAGAAGTCAGGAGGATAGATGAGCTTCAGAGGCAGCCCTGTGAGAAGACATGAAGAAGTATTAGCTGGAGACGAGGCGAGGATTAAAAAAAATGCACGCACAGATACACAAACATGACAACAGGTGCACGGACTCAAACACGCTCAGTGGCTCAATTATCTCATGACGCTCACACGCGAGCACAGCTGTTAAGTGCAAATAATTTGTACCAAAGGTTGTGTTAGTGATCTCCGTCCTGATCATCCTTTTAGTCTCCAGCGCCAAGCGCAGAGGGAGGTTGTTCTCCAAGACGAAATACGCTGTGAAGGACAAATCGTGTTCATCAGAGTGCAACAAAGCTGTTATTAAGACGAGAAAAACCATTAAAAGGTGCTAAGAGGTACGGGATGCTCCGAGCAGAACAGTTAATTCTGTGAGTGTTTCTCCATCGAGTCTTTATCGACTGCTGATTGCTACTCTACTGTTATTTTTTTAATGTAAATATTATTATTGTTGTTTTTTTTAATGCACAAAAACAGCCCAAAATTGCACCTCAGGATTAGTTGGCACAATAAAAGGAAGTCAACACTATATGGATTAAGGGGAATCCTGCCTTCACGTTGCTTTAGGCCTCAGTCAGCGTGATAAATGTTAAAGTTCATGACTTCTGGAACAATGTCCTTTGGACAGACGAGACCAAAGTGGAGATGTTCGGTCATAAAGCACAAAATCAAACATCTGATACCCGCTGTCAGCACCGTGGAGGAGTCATGATTTGGGCTTGTTTTAAAGCCACAGGACACCTCGCAGTCCCTGAGTCCATCTGTCTGATGACTAAAGCTAAAGATTTCTTCAAGTTATTGCCAACAGAGTTAGTTTCACAACTACTGACTCATGGTGCGTATTTAGTGTCTACTCAGCTCAGAGGGGACCGTGCCTTCACTGTTGCCGCTCCTAAAATGTGGAACAATTTCTCTTCTCTGACTCTGCATCTTCTCCTTTGGTTCATTGTGGTTGTTTTTAAAGTGCTTTACAAATAAAGCTGGAATAGTATGGTACTTGCTACTTACACTGTTACCTCCTGTGGGAGAAAAACCTGGCACATGACCCTCAGTTCTCACCAAACATTAGCCCTGATAGAAGATGACCCCCACCTTCTAACAGCTGCGTTTAAAGATTGGAAGAGCAGATCTGCAGGGTGACTTTATATCTCAGTTGAGGGTCTGCAGACCGAGGCCGCTGCATGTAGCGTGGATTATGAGCCTGCTCAGGTAAAATTTGAAACTCGCTAACGTTTATCCAACTACAACACAGCTGTCATCGAGGCTAGATGACAGCTGTGTCTGAGTTGAGGCGGTTTCTCTTTTGAGCTTTGCTTATCATAATCATTGCATTATCATTGCTTATCATAGGGATACTTCAGTAGTTAAGTTTCTTAACACTAAATGGTTTTTGAGCGTGTTTTTCCCTTTTTCAAATCAGTCTAAGTGCAGCTGGTGCAGATTGAGAAACCCCGTGAGGAAGATTTGCCGTTTGTAATAGTGGACTATAAAAAAACACAGACTTAACTTGACAGCTGTCACTCTTGGCTGTTTGATTTCTCTCTGCTTCATTTATGCAGTAAACGCACTGGGAGACCTTCAGTTGTCATTAATTTATTTTCTATGTAGCTGCAAAAACACACGAGGCTTCAGCAAAGGCTGCTGGGTAAACTGGCTATAAATCCACTGTATAAACAGGCTGGAAACATATGCTGATAAGCAACATAAATAATCCATATTGCATGGTGGTTTTCTTTGATTTGTCATACTCTTTTCTCTTTCCCCCCACATCTTATTTCCTATTTCCAGAAAGGAAAACTTATTGTTCCTGGGTTTTTGGGGCTTTAACCATGGGGTGATATAAAAATACGCCACCTTCAGTCACTTGGATAAAGTGACTGAAAACACATTGTCCAGATGAGCACGATTTCTGGGATTTAACAAGACGGCTTTCAGAGTCTGTCTCAAACGGGCATTAGAAGAACTGCAGTTTTTGGCACTTCGCCTGTGGATTTCTTTCTCAGCCCTGGACTTCCAGTGGGGTTTTCGTCCGCCCCCCCATAGTCTCCAAGTGCCACAGCAAGTGGCAATAATAAGCTCACTGAAGACTCAATTGTGGAAGCATATGCACTCCAAAACAAGAGGCAACAGTGAGATTGGTGATATTATTTAAACGGGCTCTTTTCTTTTGCAAGAGACAAAACAGATGGAGTTGGAGAAAGCTGATCCTCTCACGGCATCTGTTTTGTTATACCTGAAAACTTCAACATTTGGAAGAATTTCTCACAAAAGGAACCCTAGGAAATATAAGTACGTTATTTATGTTTCAGTCTGATGTTAACACAACACAATGTGGCTCGACACGACGAGGCTGCTCTGTGGCATTTTGAGGTTCTCCTAAAAACAGCCTGACACACAGAAACTGTTACTGTACATCTTTAATTCAGCTTTTAATTCCTGCTTTTGTGTGACCTCGAGTGTGCACAAAGTTGATGACCTCTTCTTTCACTATGTTTGTAGAAGCAGTCTGAACGCCTGGCTGCTTGATTTCATCCACCTGCGGCTGTGGAAGTGACTGGAACACCTGAATTCAATGACCTGGATGGCTGACTGAATACTTTTGGCAATGTAGTGTAGGTGTCCTCACGCTTGTCTGTGTGCCTCTAACTTACACAGATGGTATCCAAATCCACTCTTTCACAATCTTTTAATGAATTCCCCTCGCAGCCCCCCTGATGATTAGCTCTTCTAAAAAGCTAAGCGATGACACCCGCCCGTTTAAACTGTGATACAAAGCACGTTAAACGCCTCCAAAATGCAGAAATTATCAGCGCGGTCTGGCACCAAATCCAGCAGCTGCTCATGTTTCCACACAAATGAGATGATGCCTCTTAATTGCAGAAAACTATTTTCCATTTCAGAGCGGGAGTGAGAAAAAAGCACATCTGCCCGCCCACGCAAACATCGCACAAACACCACCAGGCGCGGTAAAGACTCCACTCACAGTCCACGTCGGCGAGACTGACGAGCAGCACAGCTGGAACTCCGGGACCTGAGAGAGAGAGAGCGAGAGAGAGATATGACCGTGTGTTTGTGAATAAAAAGCTCCATGCAGATACAGCCTGCTCTGGGGTGTGTTTTAGACCAATTATCATTCATGCAAAGCAAAAAAGAACAACTTATTCTGAGAGTCAGGAGAATTTTTATTTTTATTTCTGCAGTTGTTCTACGATTAAAGCGAAAAGAGTAAAACTGGAGATTTCAATCAGCTTCAATTCTTTCAACCAAGTAAAAGTGAACGATGTTGTTGATAGATGGTGTCGTCTGGCTTTAGATTTAGTACGTTATTTGACCGGAGAAATAAACTAACATGACTAAGATGGAGCCAAAGAAGACTAAAAGCCACCTGGAAACCAAACTTTCCGGAAACAGAAGCAGCAAAAATGAGCAGATTTTATGAGCTAGTGAAGCTTGTTGCCCTGTGATTGACTGCTGTGATAGGCTGCAGCACCAAACTTTGTTCATGAACTGGAAATTGCAAACCAAAGAAAACTGTAGGTATCAAGACTGAAAGTGGATTCATTTCACAACACAATCAAAAAGAAGATCCAGAACAAGGCGGCTTCCTGTTGCTATAAAAGCGAGCGTGCACTGCATCATAAAGCAGCTTTGGGTGCAAAACGTTTGGAGACCAAGATTCAAAAATGCAAAAAGGGCTTTATAGTTTTATAAACAACACATAAACAACCTCTGCTCCAGGTACCTAGATTAGTTTCACTATATGACATTTTTAAAAAATGTCAAATAAAAACATGTTTTTTCCATTTACACAGTAAATCTAATTGACTGTGTCATTATTTATTTAGCAAGAACCAAAATGCAGAAGCTGTGTGAAAACCTAAGTACACCCCAGGATTCAGCAGCCTGCAGAGGCACCTTCAACAGCATCACTGGGGGGGGGGGTCATATATAGATAATACCCAGAAGGGGCATGTTTGGAGGCGTGGTCTCGCTCCTGAAATTCAGCTAATTTCTCTCCAGTTATCCCAGTTCATTGAAGTTCATGCACAGCTCTGTTAAGATCCACCACAGCATTACAGTCAGGCTGAGGTGAGACGTTTGACTGGATCATTGCAGCACCTCCATGTTTTCTTTATCAGTCATTCTGCTGCAGATTTGCTGCTGTGCTTGGGATCACTGTCCTGAGTTCACCGTCGACTCAATGACCGCACGGTGCCCACATCGTGACTCCTCCACCACCATGCTGACAGCTGGTATGAGGTCTTTGGCTTTGTGCATCCTGACCAAACATTTCCATTTTTGTCTCGTCTGTCCAAAACACATTGTTCTAGAAGTCTTGTGGTTTGATAGAAAGCAGAGACCTTTTCATTCCTGTGGAGGCAGTGAGGTTATCCTTGGTTGTTTTACACACCGCTTCTGCATTTTGGCTCAGTTTCTGTTAAATAAATAATGACACTGTGCAATAAATCATGTTGTTCCTCATCTGAGGACCAGATGGTTTCTCATTAAACCCCAATACATACAATCTTAAAACTGAAAGATGATTTCTCTCTTCTGTTTATATTTCTCTACTCAAATGTTGTTTTTCATGTCTCGCCGTGTGTTATAGGGCGAGCCTCTGCCCGTCAGGTCTCATAAGCTCAGAAAGAGTGCTCGTTAGCACTCCTCTGAAAGGACGGCGGTGGCTTATTTGTCATTACAATGCCAAATCTTGCTCACACGAGGCCTCGTAACCTGTGTGTGTTATGTTTCCCGGAGCGTGATATGCATCGACCCTCTCTGACCTTGACAGTGCACGATGGCGTGCTGCGCGTCTGGGCTGACGTCGGCATCCACGAAGGTGCACCCCTCTCGCAGTCCACAGGTGAGGCATTGCCGTGGAAACGAGCTGAGAGTCGACACGCTGTCAGAGGAAAGGGGACAAAATGTTTACCGAGCCTCACACGCACACAGAGCAGCGGATAATGGCAAAGGCCGGAGGAATAAGGCTTTAAGTGTGCGTTTCACCTGTATAGGTGTCTGTGTTCTGCGGCGTCCTTTGTGCTCAGGAAGTATCTGTGTGAAGGAAAGCAGAGCAGCTAAAGTAGGACAAGGTCACACATCCATTATCCATCCGCCTGCACTCGTCTCTGTGTCCGCCCAACCGTAAGCAAAGATCTGTGCTGTCATGAAGCCGGCGGCTCACAAAGCACTTGTTGTTTTCTCACGTTTATCTCCTCCTCCTCCTCCTCACTGAAGCTGAATTATTATTATTAGCAGTGATAATGGGAAAAATTTAATAAGGCAGGCAGAAAAGTTTTTATTCCATTTCTTGTTTGGAAAATGGAAAAAAATGTCTTTCATCTAGATGAAAATGAGGCTTTTAGCAGGAGTGTTTCTTTCTTTCTCTCATCGTCTACTCTACATCTGAGCCGCTGTTTTCCGAGTCCAACGTTATAATTACAGCCTGGCAACGAAAAGCCACACGCTCTGTGTTCACACATTCACTTTTCAGTGCTGTATGAGAAGCGTCTGAACATCTTCCTCTCAAAGATCAGTGTTTGCTGCGACAACACGGGGTGTGAGCTTGAGTCTTACACGGTCTGGTTGTTTTCGTCGTACGCCACGATTTTGGTCACCTCCCAGTTTCCCGACGTCAAATTACGAACTTCGTCCTGGTCACTTCGCAGCTGAAAGACAAACAGTTTGATGGAAACCTTCTGAAGTGAAAAGAAGGTGAGGAAGTGATCAGACTCTTATTTTGGGTGGAGTCTAGTTAGGAAATGCACGTTTACATGACTTTGATGAAGTTACTTCATGCTGTCTGAATATTATTACCTTTGTTTCTGACATTAGACGACAAAGATATTCATTTTGATTGAGAGTGAAGTTTAGAAATGTTTCTGTGTTTAATGTTCATCCTTTGCCCATATTTAATGGATTTGGATGTGTGTGCTTGATATTGCTTTGTGCAGCCTGTGATTGTACTGCTGTCCTTCTGTGCAAGGACACTCGTGTAAAACAGATTTTTAATCTCAAGATTTTTTTTTTTTCTTATGAAATGAAGGTTAAATAAAAAAAATTAAATCTGGGGGTTTCAGGCTCGGCTGTGACTGTGATCCAGCACCACACTGTCCCTGCCTACATGGTGCTAAACTGTCTTTCTTTCTTGATCTTCGCACTTTGTTTTGACGCAAGAGTAACTCCTGACTTGTTTCTCTTGCATTATTAAATTAAACAAATCAATTAATATGGATTAAATAAATCCAGAAAATTAAAAAAAATCCACACTACATAAAAGTTATAAACTGATTTGCATGTCACTGAGTGAAATAAGTATTTGATCCCCAAACAAAACACAGGTTTTTGAGTTTTTAGCAAGTACAGCGATAGAGCGATGTCAGATGAGAAGGGTCAGACTGCGTCCAGCTGACAGGAAGGCAACAGTAACTCAAATAACCACTCGTTACAATCAAGGTATGCAGAAGAGCATCTCTACAGCAGCAGAAGACCACATAAGTGCTACTCCTGTTAGAAAAGACCAGGAAACCGAGGCTACAACTCACACGGGCTCATCAAAACTAGACAACAAAATACTGGAAAAACATTGCCTGTCTGATGAGTCTGTATTTCTGCTCCAACATTCAGATGTTAGAGTCACAATTTGGTCTAAACAACATGAAAGCATGGAGCCATCCTGCCTTATATCAATGGTTCAGGCTGCAGGTGGTGTAATGGTGTGGGGCTGTACTCAAAGGGCCTCCATATTTACAACATTTCAATCCAGCAGAGCGCCTTTGGGATGTGCAGCTGACAAATCAGACATCAGACAACAGACAACTGTCTGATGCTGTCAACATGCACCAAGCACCTTACTGCATCTGTGACTTGAAGAACTGAAGCAACTCTGAAGGCAAGAAGAGCATACAACCTGACAGCTGTAAGGTGTACCTAATGAAGTGGCCAGTGAGTATATATACAGAAAATAAGGAAAAGCATAAATGGTCCACTTTAATTACAAGTAAATTCCTGTTTAATGTGTACATTAAAGAAATTTTTTAAGCTCTTCTGAACATTTTATTTCATCATCAAAAACTAGTTTACTCTTAGATGAACCAAAAACAGAATTAAATAAAATATTGAATTCAATATAGTTCAGAAAACCTCTGCAAGATAAAAGGTTTAAAGGGTTCCAGACGGGATATCATTTAAATTACTTGTGATTAAATAAAAAACTCCAGTCCTGGTTACAGCAGTTGTGTGGAAAAGAGCAGAGTGTCATCTGTAAATCACCTTCTTGGTGAACATTGTGATGTGGTGGAAGTCTCCGTGACCTCCCTGCTTCACGGGCAGCGTGAGGAAAAACCTGCTCCTGTCCTTGGAGAACAGCGGATCCTGTCCCTGCAGAGAGAAACTCGAGATTTCAGAGGTCACATCCTTCATGCATGGACGCATCTTGCTGCGTGCTGACTCAGCAATACAACACAGTGCAAAAATAATCCATGCATATTTCTAGTGATGGATACAACATCAAAGCAGGCAGCTGTGCAGGAGATTTAACCTTCAGATCTCGTCCACAGTGGAAACAACTCGGCCCATGAGTTATACCCCTTATCCAAGCACAAGGGATTCTCCTGTATACACAAACCTTGAAAATCTGTCTTTTCCCCATTATTCTTGCAGGCTTTTACGCTATAATGCATTTATTCAAGCATTAAAAAGATTTCCAGTAACACCCCAAAAATAATTTAAGCCATTTTCACACATCCACAAGAATCCTGGACTTTTCTAGACATCATATAAATGAGGAGCACATGAGAACACAGATGTCAAACACGGTCAGATCATACTTTAAATGGTCTTTAACCTCCCAGCTCTCTGCTACAGAGTCCTTGTGATTGTCAGGTGTGAATGGGCATCACGTGACCTGCCTCCTGTCCAGACACCCCTCCATGAACCACACAGAGGATTTCCAGTCATGCAAACATTTTTTACGCGTGTGAAAAAGACAACTCTGGACTAGGTCTTAGTGCAGAAGCCTGTCCGATTAGTTTTGTAACCTGGAGATCTGGTCCTTTCTAATGCTGGCATGAATGTTTGTAAGTTAAAGCTGAGACTTATCACTTCAGTGTGTTATTCACGGTTTGATTCCACATATGGCACACTATGACAAATGTGTGCATTCGGACTTACCTGTCTGGAAAGCCACGTATCTGAAGACTCCTCATGTCTCTGCACGAAAGAGCACAAAATAAAATTGAAGTTTGACAAAGCTTTGTGTGTTATTTACAGATACAGAGAGTCAGATTTACAACAGGAAACACAGAGTAATTTGAATCATGTGTCCATTAAAGGCTTCTGTAAAGTTAGGTATGGTTATAATTTCTGAATATTCATATAATACTTAAAACTATAATCATTTACAACTATTTCTTGTCCTTCACTATTTTTTTATTGACACTCGTTAAGATGTAATGCACCGATCTCACCAGAAGGTGGGAGTAATGCACTTCAGTGTCACTTGATAATAATAATAATAGAAGAAGAAGAACACGCGACGCACTGTGTGCGGCCGCACTGGATGCAGCTATACAGAAAGCAGAAACACAGAAAATCAAAGGCGACAACAGTCAAAAAAGTGTGAAACAACTGAAAAACAAAAATAAGGTCCTCTCAAAACGTCATCGGGTAAAGCTAACATTAGCATATATACCTGTCACAGCTACACACTGTTACGGCGGCTAGGGGACGAGGGGTGCAACGATGAACAAAGCGTTTTTTTTATCAAAACAAAGGACGTCAAACTAAAATAAGCACATAAGTATAAACATAAGTTTGTAAAAGTGGGTCATACTCTTACATTTACTCTCAAGTTATATTAAAAAAGCCCCGGTAACGTCACGTTTCATACTAATCAAACCTCCACTACATGTCAAATTCACTTAATATACTTGAGGTGGACATAACAATATTATATTATTAATAATATTATCTTATTACAGTACTTCACTCATGAACTATTATTGTGATTTTTTAACATTGTGAGATATGCTGAGTATTGCAACAACACATGCTGCGATTTGTCACTTTTTATTAAAGTGCAAATGACATCCTCTAAATGAGACTTAGTCAGTATCTCTTTTATCCCGTAAGATAAAGTTATCTCACTTCACACACTGAGACTATCAAGAACGCCAACGTGGTAACTGAAACCTGCCATAAATGTTGCCATAAGAGAGTCAGCCTACAGTCTATTAAACGGGGTCAAGTTGGCAGTTAAATGCCAGTTATATCTGTTTATGATAATACAGCAATTAACTCATAATTAACAGAATAATCATCAATTAACCCTGATAAAGGATAAGCGGAAGCAAATGGATGGATGGATGGCAATAATTGCACATCACATATCTGTTGCTGTCTACATGGAAAGAAATGAATATATAACTATAACATTTGTGCTCAGCAGCCTTCCTGTTCTGTAGGAACATAACCAGAACACAAACAGCTGCAGCCACCAAAGGTGTTAACAACAGTTCAATTACCAATTCAATACAATCAGCAGGCAGCCGCTGATCTTCTTGGAGATGTGAGGAGGTTGCTGTCCTATTTTTACTCAGGCGACTAAGCTGTTAGTGTGCAGATTTGTTAAGCTAAGTGTTTTGATTGATTGATTTTTTTCCCACCCCTACCACAGACAGTAACTACAGTTTGGAGAAGCTAAAGAGACTTACCAGTAAGTCTAAATAGGTCTAGCTTGCTGAAAGAAGTGGTTAGGCGACACCCATTAGTGCAGTCCACCACTGCCATCAGCCTTAGAAGGCAGCGAAGTCCAAGGACTGTTTCTAACTGCACTTCTCAGAGCATTTTTGGTACAAGGATACGCTGTTTGACTGGAGCCAGGTCAGTGTCTGACAAACTGCAGACCATCTGCCAAACCAACATCCACAGAGCATGAGCGCTTTTCACCATCTTTTCCCGTCTGACAACCACTCCATATCCATCCATCCATCCATCCATCCATCCATCCATCCATCCATCCATCCAGTTTTTGATATTTGGAGGTGAATGTTGGATACCTATGATCACAGTTTTAGAACCAGATGATCAGATTTATGACAGTTTCTCCATCTTGGGGCTTGACAAAAGAATGCCAATGTTCTTTTTTCACAGAGAGCGCAGACAGAGAAGGCATGCTTAAAGCTACTGTATGGTCTATCGGTGGACTCAACGGCCAGTATGGCAGTGTGGTGCAAAGTCGACACTCGGAGAAGTTTCAATACTTTCAAGGACACAGTTCTCTACTAGCAGCAGCTTACACTGACTTGCACTGATTGAAGTGTGCACCATTACAAGCAGAGCGCTATCTGCCTGTAGGTCCTGGCAAAGGGTCTTGTAAAGTGTCAGCTTTGATCTTCTTATAGTCAAGACTGCAGCAAAGAGTTTCTGCCCCTTACCAGACAATTTACTCTGTATCAGAGTGGCCTACATATCCTGTGGTTAGTGTAATGTGGTAGCTATCTCATCAAAAGCCTCAAATTAAGTCTCTGCCTCAGTGTCACAAAAGACTGGGACTCACTGACTGTATATATCTGACTGTAAATAAAGAAAAGCAGAATAGCTGCCCCTGTGAGAGTAAAGTAACAGTACAACTTTAATTACTTTGAGTCTTCTCAACTCACAGCAGTGCTTTGGGGTACAGACTTGAGTAATCTGCTCTGTGTGCGGACAATGAAACACTGAACTAAGTTTCCTTCCTGACGTTTAAATCAAAAGCACTCACCTGAAGACAGACTCCTATTGTTGCGTCACACACCGTCAGCAGAGAGGCATTCTGGGGCCGATTAAGCCACCGCACGGCGAGGTGAGTATTACTGATCCACTTCACCATGGTGATGTAGAAATCCCTGTAGAGAAGATGCAGAGAGGAGACTCGAATCGGGGATTTTACACCTTTCTGTGTCAGCCCGAGCACTGATAAGTTTGTGTGTCGTCACCTGAGCGCGAGCTGATCAGGAGGCTGCATCTCCTGAGTGTGCGTCGCACCGACCAGGTTGACCACCGACAGCTTGACTGCAGGATTTACGTGACCGGCCTGAAGGGACGGACACAGAAACATCCTGTAAAATCTGCTTTTTAATTTCATGTACATAAAAAGAGAGCGTGGTGTTATCATTTATACATAAATACAGAGTTGGCACCAAACTAACTCACAGCATGTCCAGTGAGAAATTAATTCCCAAAACATTGAGACAAAACAACAATCAACATATCATCTAAAAAACAGTGTGATAATTTGTTTGCACAAATGTTCAGCCAACTTCAGACTTTAACGCTTGTGGTTTGCAAAAGTGTCAAAAAGTATTGATGCTTTCAGTATAAATTCAAGATATCACGATGGGAATGACAACACCAACTGCAAAAAAGTTTGGATGTCATGTCAAATGTGAACAACAACAGAACGCACTGATAGCAGTACTAAAATAGTACTAAAAACAAACAGCTGGAGGAACGTTTACCAACTCATGGGGTTCATTGGCATCACATCAGTAACATGATTGGGTATAAAAAGAGCATCTGTGAGAGGCAGAGTTTCACCAATCTGCAAAAAAAAACTGCATCTACAAATTGTGGAAGAATTTTAGAATAACGTTCCTCTACATAAATGTGAAGACTTTGAATATCTCATCCTCTACGGTGCATACGGTGCAAAAGATTGAGAAAATCTGGAGAAATCTCTGTGCGCAAGGACAAGGCCCAAAATCAACATGGATGCCTGTGATCTCCAGGCCCTCAGGCAGCACTGCATTAACAACAGGCATGATTATCATCATTGTCATGGAAATCACTGCACTTTAAGGTATTTATGTTTACTTACAGTAAAATCATTTAAAATCATTCTACGTGAGCCAGATGTGCAGAGCAGCGACTTACTGCTACTCTGCTAAGGTAAGGTAATTCATCTGGCTTTGCTTTTTCTCTCTGGTTTATTTAGATTCAGCTGTTATATTAGTTCAAGGAAAAAAATCCCACAAAAGGGAGATTTGGGATCATTCAGATTTCACAAGAGCTAAACATCTAGCTAACTGTAACTAGCAAATAAAAAGCACACATATGAGATGCTAGAAGGGTTTATCCAGGAAGATTCACGAAAACTGCAAACAGCCTTAAAGAAAGCGACCGTCTATTCCTCAGAGCCCAGCCTCACCATTGGATACGGGTACTGCAGGCCTCGGGGGTACGTGCTGCCGGTGAACTGGGGAAGAACCATGTTGGGCACCAGTGTATCGTTAATGGTGAGGAAGGCCAGTCGTTCCCCATCAGGAGACCACCAGTGAGCCAAATATGAATGTAGAATCTCCTCTGATCAGGAATAAAACACACAAAAACATCTGTAAAACAACTTTTTTCTCTCATTCTGTATTTAAAGCAACCTGAGGATCTACTTACATACATTAAGCCAGATAATTGATACATCTTATAGTATTATATAGTACCATATAACCCCATTAGAGCACTTCGCTCTCACACTGCAGCCTTATTTGTTGTTCCTAGAGTATTTACTTTAGTAGAATGGGAGGGAGAGCCTTCAGTTTAGGCCCCTCGTCTATGGAACCAGCTCCCAGTTTGGATTCGGGAGACAGACACTATCTCTACTTTTAAGATTAGGCTTAAAACTTTCCTTTTTGCTAAAGCATATAGTTAGGGCTGGATCAGGTGACCCTGAATCCTCCCCCTTGGTTTTGCTGCAATAGGCATAGGCTGCTGGGGGATTCCCATAATGCTTTGAGTGTTTTTTCCAACTTTTTCAATCACCTTTCCCGCTCACTATGTGTTAACAGACATCTCTACATTGAATCAAACTTGTTATTAATCTCTGTCTCTCTTCCACAGCATGTCTTTTATCCTGTCTTCCTTGTTTCACCCCAACCGGTCGCAGCAGATGGCCCCGCCCCTCCCTGAGCCTGGTTCTGCCGGAGGTTTCTTCCTGTTAAAAGGGAGTTTTTCCTTCCCACTGTTTCCAAAATGCTTGCTCATAGGGGATCATATGATTATTGGGTTTTTCACTGTATGTATTATTGTAGGATGTATCTTACAATATTAAGCGCCTTGAGGTGACTGTTGTTGTGATTTGGTGCTATATAAATAAAATTGAATTGCACTGAATCTTATGAACCTGCTGGTTTTCTACACCTGCACCCCTGTTCATTTATTCTTTCACTTTTGCCTTTTCTGGGTCACTTTATGTTATTTAAAATGTAATCCCAAAACTGGTCAAAAGCACACTATTTGATGGAGTTCCGCTCCTCCGCTGTCAGGACACATCAGCCAAATGGCTGCAATCTGAAGTAAAAGCAAATGAAATGATGAAAATGCACAGTAAATCTACAAACGCAAATTATTCTGTAATGTTCCCCATTTCTCTCAGACAGTGTTTGTGCTGCTCTCTGTGCAAACTGCACACACTATCCCCACATCACTGAATTTGTTTACATGGAGACTTAATGGATCGTAGAGGCTTGTTGTTGATTTTTCATTGCCACTCTGCTGAGTTTGTCTAGTCTGCTCTGCTGCATTTTTAATGCCAAAGACAAATCTTTGAAAAACCGAGAATCCACAGCGAACCCTGAAACTGTTTCCTCCACCAACGAGCACACAGCGACTCGCCTGTTTTGCCTTCTGGCATTTAAAAAGAGAATGGCAAAAATCAAAACCACCTGGATTTAAACTTGCTTAGCAATTATTAATGTCACAAAGTTTTTTATAACTGACTTTCTTAAGGCCTTAAATTTGCATTTTACTAAGAGAAAGTCAGAGAGTAACAAAAAGAGCAGTGAGCCAAGTGCAATTTACGAGCACACTGCTAATGGGAGCCATGCCACGTTTCATAAATGGCTGTTTCTGTGTTCACGGATGTGCTTTTTCTCTCTTTATTAGTGGAATATGTCAAAATGAGTAAAAGGAACAGATCTCAAGCTGAAAAATTGTAGTCCATGTTACAAATCTAGTGAAATCACAGCCGCTGTAGCCTCCAGTCTAAGTGTATTATCCTTAAGGTAAGACACTAGAATGGCTCATCGTTTATGAATAACATATCAAACATTTAACACTGTATCATAATGATATCTGAGCTATTGCAATAAGTGTGAATTTTAGTCAATTTTCCATTTTTACTGTATTGCTTGTTATTTATGTGTTATAATCAGACAAGCTATTTTTGTTGTAATATTTACCAGCTGATAAGTTTGCATGCTAACATTAACAGTGTGTTGCATGTTTGTAACAAAGCAGGCAGCCACATACAGCTGAGTATTGTGTGCGTATCTACATGTGAAACCACAACTGAGACTGATGTCATGAGGGATTTAGTCATAAGTAAAGTTCACACGTGACTATATCTCATTTAAATTCACAGTCTGTGAAAGATTTAATTTCACAGTTATTCACATAAGTCAGAGGTGGCATTTATGCTGCATCAGCCCAAAGTGCAGTTTATATATAAAAGTTGCACTTGTAGTCATTAAAAAGCTCATAAAAAATGCAAAGAACTCAACGTTCAGAGTCAACACACTATGCGATACACACCTTCGTACAGCCAGTCGGTGAGCCCGTTGAAAATGACTCCCTCCATCCCAGAGGAGGTGATTCTCAGAGAGTTGCTCCTCACGTCTGACTGGTAGTAGATATTATTCTCAAAGATGTATATCTGCAGAGGAAGACGAAGCGACAGCAGACACAAACATGGAAATTTAGCTTGTTTTTCCTCTCTGCCGTTTCTCACCCTGGTGTGAAACTGCTTTTTGCTCATCCTCTTGATTTGTTTTTCTTTTTGATTTCCTCTCTGATGAGATCTCTTTTTTTTATATATTAAAACCCAGCGTGCAGTGTTTGTTCTCCAGCTTTCATCAGTGTTTTAATATTTGCATTTGCAGGTACAAACAGGATTCTGCATCTTCACCAATATCCTGAATCTTCCTGAAGTCATTTCCCGCTGCATTTACTTCGTTCCACAACTCTCTTGTCAAATGCCTTTAGCTGCACGGCAGCTCCTCTGGCTAAACTGCACCCTGACCTCATGAAAGCCTTACACACACCTAATGCAGGTGGAGGGTTCATCAGTGCCGTGAGATTTAAAAAAAAGAAAAAAAGAAAATCTATTTCATTGTGTTTTATTCAACTTCTGTCTTATAATTCCTGTTTTTTTGTAAGATGAATTTGACCTTTCGGAGCCACCACAGAAACATCTAAAAGAAAAGCAAAGAAAAGATTAAAGTTGCCCTCAACTCATGGTGCTTATGAACGGCACAAAAGGACAAATTCTTACATGTTTTTCAGGCAAAAATGCAAAACTTTAAGTAAAAGAGAATTAATCTGGTCTTTAGCTAAGAACGATGGAACAATCTGGCTGTGTTAACCTTCAGAAGTGAGCATGAGCTTTGTTTCTTCTCTGAGGACTTGTGCTCCAAGTTTGAAGAGTAAAAAAAAAACCCTCAAAGTTTTTGTAAAAAACTTAAATGTTATTCTTTTTATATTGCTTTCCAACTATTGATGAAAGGCAGTGAACTGCATCGGCAGACATTCAAGGTTGTGCTGAAAGCTGGTGCTTGCATGTATCTTTACAGTGCTGAATTTACTCCAACAGCACAGCGCTAAAATGAAAACAGGTGGCCCAGAGACTTCCTCACTCTACTAATAAGTCTGAAGAAACACCCCAAGTGCAACATAATGTAAGAATGTGAAATTAACTGCAGACAAAAACAGAGAATGTGTAAACACAACCTATCCTGTGGAGCAGATCCCCCTGGAGCGGCTGGGCAACGTGAATTTATAAAAAGCCGACGAGGACAGAAGACAGGAAATGAGAGAAAGCGTCACGGTGTAAAAACAGACATGCTCGGTCTTACCAGCTGCTGTCCTTGTCGTCCCCAGGCTGCATGCTGGAGCACAGCATTGTGGACCTCGGGAGGATTCAGCTCCCTTACCTCCCTGTTAAACAC
>VURO01044508.1:52193-69715 GCA_015108175.1 Pelvicachromis taeniatus | reverse complement strand
ATGTCGACTTAAACCACTCCTCCCGAACACGCAGTTCTACAGTATGGGGATATTTTAACCGAAAAGGAAGTGATTCAGTCATTTGCCGGCTTTGTAAGGTGGAAATGGCCGATCATAAAACGACCGTAAGTTTTCAACTTTTTTACCAACGCTGGTTTTTACCCTTTAATTCATCCAGACACCCCCCATGTAGACATACACTCACTCATAGACAGAGATAAACACCCAACCTCCGTAAATGCAAAACTAATTTAAGCTGCTTAGCAGTAACATATATCATTAGATTAATCGATGCACCGAAAAATGAATCGCTAGATTCATCGATTAGGAAAATAATTGTTTTGCCCAGCTGTGTTAATTACACACAGCTCTCATAAACTTTATAGAGTCTTTGACAAGTGACATTCATAACCAGAGCATTAATGATATCCAGCTCACAATTCATCACAAGTTACTGCCTGTAAAAACAGCAAATGTAACCTTGAGCACAACATGGGTAAAGACACATTTGATACGCTCACTGGTCCGTCAAACAATTGAGGGCAAGTCCTCAGACCCCACAAAGGCTTAGGGTGAGATGGTGGTGCAGTTGTTAGAGTTTGCACCACACAGCAAGAAGCTGCTGGGCTCAAACACCTTTTCTGAGCAGTATGCCTGCTCTTCATGGCTTTCCTGTCCAACTACTGCTTAAACAGGTGAGTCTAAACTGGCTGATGGTCTGTTGACCTGTCCAGGATGTAGCCCACCTTTATCAACTGCGAGAGGCTCCAGACCCCCTGCACCCCTGTACAAGACTTGAAAATCTAGATATCTGTAACAGCCCGTTTTTCTTCTTTCGTCTTGCTGATTTATTATATCACAAAAAGATATATCTTTTTACCAGGACTAGTCTGTCTTCATAATCAATGAAAGCTAAAATCGTCACTGAGATTAAGCTCGGAATAAATAGCCCAGTCCTAGTGGATTCAGGACCTTTATAGAACAAGAATTTCCCAAGGTATTACTAACCTAAACCCCAGCTACATGGTCTGACTTGCAGTACTGGACCAGCAGATGATTAATCAGCGTTTTAAAGGCACATGTGCTGCCTAGTCCTAACCTGTGTGTGCATTAACATGAATCCCATGCGTGCAGAGGGTGCAACACCACAGTGATTTTCTGAACATGCAACGTAACACAAAAGTGATATCAGTCATCTACTTTCTGTCAGGAAGAAACAAACAAACTGTGCACTTTTGAACCACAGCTTCCTGCAGCAAGGCAGGAAAACATGCACCAAACTGCCTTGCTCAAAGGCACCTTATAAGGGATAAGTGAGATCTGGGATATCACTGATATGCCAAACACACCCCTACCGGGTCTAAGAAACTATATTTCTCTACTTCGAGTACGATGACCTACACTATATGCTGTATATGGGGTTCACTGCAAGTCAGATTAAAGGTTTGCTTGGCTGTTGCACAAGTCACACACTTGCAGTTTGATTTCTAAAAATAATCAAACATGTTCCACTCCTGGCTGAAGCCCAAACACAGTCAGGTACAACCACTCCAACAGTGGGGGGAGAAAACGAAAAAAAAAAAGAGCAGCTGATCATTTTTACTGCTGTTGTCATCGTGTTTTTAAGGATAATCAGGATAATCTAATATGCTCTACTTCTTCAGCATGTACGGGCTAATGGGAAAAAGTGATTTTTAGGCTTTAACGCAACTCAGTCGGTATGGCAAAGCAGGGTAATTTAGAGGTCGAATTATGACTGCAGATGGAAATCTGGGTGAGCGATGACGGTGTTAGTCAGACATTGGAGCAGACAGACTGGCTCAACGATAAACTTGTTGGATAATCAGTAGGCATGCCAAACTGAGAGCCTGACCCCCTGCAGAAGCCTGCAGCAGTTTCAGATCTCTGAACAGTCACAAACAGGTTTTAAAGCAAAGTACTATAGAGTAGAAGATAAAGATTTGAATAACAGATGAGCCCGAGGCAAACTGCTGTTACTGCCTATTACATATATATTACTTTTTTAATGCAATATCTGTAGCGCATGCAGCAGAGTACATCACAGCTTAGCAGACTACGGGCACCCTCATGGCTTCCAATTACTTGTGTACGACGTGTAAGCAATTGGCTGGTTCAGGAAATGCGATGCTTATGGACAGCCACACAAGCTAGACATAAACCTATAGCTGCTTATATGCATTTTTGTAATTGATTTAAGACTGTAGGAGGGCACTAGTGTTTTTGTTCCATTTCATGTGTATTTTATGTTACCTTTCACACTGTATTTGACACGTTTAATATTATGTTTGCATAGCTTGAAAGAGATTTGATATAAATGGGACTCTGCAGTTAAATAAAAGGTAAATAAAGTGAAAAAGCATTTGCCTCCGTCTAGACTTCTTGCTTTTTTTGCTTGATACATTTGCATGTTTCAGCTCAAACACATTTTATATCAGACAAGATAACCCTAGTAAAGACAAATCTGACTTTAAATCATTTGTTGTGTGAAAAAAAATAAATTAAAAAAAAATGCTATCCGAACCTACCTGGCCCTTTTTTGAGTATGTATGGCCTATTTAAGGTCAAAGCATCTCAATCAGATTCAAGTCTATTCGGAGGTGGACTTGCTGGTGTGTTTTGGATAATTTGCATAACCAAAGTGAGCTTGAGCTTCAGGGCACAAACTAATGGCTGGACACTCTCCTTCAGAATTTACCGGTATAGAGCAGAATTCATAATTGCATTAATCACAGGATGATGTCCAGGTCATGAAGGAGCCAAGCAGCCCCAGACCATCACACTACCATGTTTAAATGTTGATCATGTTTACACAGGAAGTCACGGAAACACACACATCATGACGTTCATTTTGCCAAATGCTATGTTAGTTTTATGCTGGATGTAACAGGAATAAGATTTTTAGAAGAGTTCAGCTGTTGTCTCGTCAGTCAACGGAATATTTTCCTAAAAGTCTTGCGGAACATCACGCTGCTTCTTTGGCAAATAAGGGACTAGTCTTTGTGTTCTCTTCAGTCAGCATTGGTTTTCTTCTTAAGTCTCCAGTGTATGCCAGTTTAGCTCAGGTGCTTTTCTTTTTGTTGAATCATGACCTCTGACCTTAACTGAAGTGAGTGAGGCCTGATGTTTAGATGTTGTTCTGAGTTCTTTTGTGTACAACTGGATGACTCACTGGTGCACACTTGGGAGTATTTTTTGTAGGCTGGCCACTACTGGGAAGGGTCAACACTGTTCTAAGTTTCTCCATTTTTGCATAATGGTTCTCACTGTGGTTCACTCAAGTCTCAAATCCTTAGAAATTGTTTTATAATCTTTTGCAGACAGATACATGTCAACGACTTTACTTCTTATCAGTTCTTCAGGTTTACTTTGATGCGTTTCATTTTGAGATCTTTTAGCGTTCTTCGTGTTGTCATACAGGTTCTATTGAAGCGATTTCATGAGTCAACAGGTCTGGCAGTAATTAGGCCTGGGTGTGGCTAGTGAAATTGAACTCAGCTGTCCAAAGAAATGTGGACAATTATTTTTCACTTAAGTTCAGGTAGGCTTGGATAGCTTTTTCTCTTAATAAATGAAACCATCACTTAGAAACTGAATCTCTGTCTAATGTTAAAATGTGTTGATCTGAAACATGCAAGTATGACAAATATGCAAATAAATAAGAAAGAAAAAGCAAGCAAATACTTTCACACAGCAGTTTAGCTTAAGCAGTAAATCAGTCAGAGCCTAATACAATGCCATCCAATAAACGGTGACAAAGATGACAGTCAGCAGCACCCCTGCTTGCTTATATTTTTTAACTAGTTTGCTTTCTCACTTGATTTTTATCTTCTCTCTTTTGAACTTGCTGTAGAAATAATGTGAGAAAAGATTGTTCTAAAGATGCCACCCTTATTAATATTGATGTGGAAGATTATAAATAGCAAAGAGATAGAGGAAGTAATGCATAGGCTAAAATTGTCAACGTTTGCATTAAGTAAAGCTCGGTACACTATGAGGGGGAAAACACATGCAGCTAATTTTGATGCTAGCTGACAAGTAGCTGGAAGCAGCGACTGTGTTTTCGGGAAGTCTTCGTGGTTCCCTTACACACAGTCCTCCTCCTTTCTGCCAGGCTATATGTTAGCTGAGCCACCGGTGGGCATAAAAGCCCACACAGCTGTCTTTAACTCCGAAACCCTGATTACTGCTGTCTAAACGCGCCGTCCAGCCGCTCAGTCTTACCTCTTTGACTGCGACGGCGGCTCCGAGTCCACACACAGAGCTAAGGCGCGCTTTCTACGCGTAGTTTATAAGGAACTTGAGCTAGCCAGCCTTGTCCATTGTCTGGAGGAGATGCTGAGTATCTGCTCGCCGACGTTTCAAGCATTAGCCTTTCCCTTTCTGTCGCTCACTGTAAAAATACTACTTCGCCCCCTTACCGTAAACCGACGCATAAAAGCGCAGTTATATTTTCAACAAATAATCGCCGTCGACGGTTAGCAAATAGGAAAGAAGACCAGCGTCACACATGAATACAATAAGTATTTCAAAAATCAAAAAACGAGAAAATACAGTTTTAAAAATGTAAATACCATCACGACGAATAACATATAATCAGAAGCCGGGAAAAAAAATAAAAAGAACTTTACTTACCTCTAGTGGAAGAGAAAACTTACTACAGGAAAACCCTACAACTGCTTTGCGCAATTGTAAAGTCTTTACGGTTAAACGCAGCCTGATGGACATTAAAACAAACGTGACGAGCACCAATCGGCTCCCGGGTGGGGTGGGACCAGCACGGATAACGGACCTGAAAAAAATCTCTCAGTCTATTATTATTAACGGACACGTTTGCTGTTAATTACATGACTGATTATAAGAAACGGTATGTGAATGTGCATGTGTGGGTCACGGTGGGAAGATGATGCTGTCTGCCGAGCTGGAAACACATTAAAGTAAGTCACAGCCAGCGATTAGCACAATGCTATTAGGCTTTAACAGCTAGCTCTAATTGCAACGTTTTTAATCTGACAATGAATAAAAGTATGGCATTAAATTATGATTTCAAAGCGGCCATCAGCGAAATGTTGTTAGATGCTGCAACGGAGAGCATAGCTGACACCAAATAATCCAGTTACTTCTGATTCCTGCCTTGCTGTCAGTTTTTAAATCCCTTTATTTCTGCTAAAATAGCCTACATTTATCATTATTGTACATATTTTCTGATTATGACACGTGCACATGTGGTCTGTCTGTGTGCAGCTTCTGCCTGTCTCCTCCTTTGGTCTCCACTGAGTGAGATGTCTCTGGCTCAGAGGGTTTTGCTGACCTGGGTCTTCACCCTTGTTTTCCTCATTATGCTGGTGCTCAAATTGGATGGAAAGGTAACAGTTTCCATAGCTTCATGAAAAATCTCCATCCAGCGACACATTCCTCCCAACAACCTCAGATTTCAGCATCATCTCCCTTTCCTATCTACAGGTACAGTGGAACTGGTTCCTCATCTTCCTCCCTGTCTGGGTTTTTGATGGCATCCTCATCCTCATGCTCGCCATTAAGATGGCAGGCCGCTGCAAGCCCGGATACGACCCGCGCAACGGCTCTCCAGACCTGCGCCTGCGTAGCTGGTACCTGACAGCCATGCTGCTGAAGCTCGGCTTCTGCCTGACGCTGTGCGCCAAGCTTGAAAGGCTGGCCGACGTGAAGCTGACGTTTGTGTGCATACCACTGTGGACTATGTTAATGGGGGCGCTGGTGGAACTGGGGTTGAATATCTTTCCTGAAAGGAGAGAGGCTTAGTAGCTGCCTAAGACCTCAGCGTGATTTGCATTGCCCTCGACAAACGTATGTAAAAACACGAAGGCAGACATTGGGAGGAGATTTGTGTATATCTGGTCTCGGCTTTGTGAAATAGGAGCTTAGCCTGATTATGTTTCCAGGGAAGAATCAAATCTCCACCTCAGCTATCAGTATTACTGTTAAGAACAAGAGACTTTGTGTAGGCAGATCACACAGTTGAAAGTGCACAGATTTCACCATAATTTACTCAGAAAATGTGGCCTGATCTTCATCACACTCGCAACTGCAGAGAAACACAATCTGGCTAAACTAATGAAGCACAAATGGGATTTTGCATGACGTTATAAAATATGAAATAACTCCCAGGCCCAAGGCTGGAGAATGGACGTGAATCTGCAAAAGCACCCGAGTGAGATGGGAGCGCAAACAAAGCCTGGTTCTTGATAAAAATCTGCTCTTTTAAAGACAAACTGGAAGGTGTGAACCATGCTTTGGATACGGTGACTTTCACAGGAATTTAGAAGAAGCATTTAGAGGTGCACAAAACTGGAAAAAAAAGCTACTGAATGTTCATCGATTCACACTAAGAAAAACTCCCTGCAAACGGAGAATATTCAGGAAAGCTGCTACCTTGCCAGGGAGGTGGAAAAGAAACCAAGGGTAATCACAAAAACACCTGCAAACAGCTGAATAAAGTTTACCATAAGGAAAACACTTAAGAATGATGTTATAGGAAGAACTTGCGGAAGAAAAGCACACTACATCCCAAATTTGGAGAAGACTATCTGAGCACTCACACGTTTGGACAACAATAAATAAAAGCTCGCCCCAACAGCGAAGCACGGTGGAGGCACCATCATGATTTGGTGCTGCTTTGTTATCTCACAGCCTGGACGCCTGTCAGAATTTATCCCCTTAACCCGAGTGGACATTGTTGGTGCTAAAGGAAGTGCAATGGGTCTGGACTGTGAGCGATTACTGTGTCTTTTTTTTTAAACATATATACATGCTAGTTTAGTCAGATTATAATCTTAAACCTTTCCTGCAGCTGTTGGTGTTCAGGCCTCAGCAGACACATGTGCATCAGTAGAGCTGGGACTCTACTGAGCTGCTAGTAAGTCATGTAAACATGGTGAAAATATCTGAAAGATGACCATATGGGCACAGCTGTATCTGTAAAACTACTGTGAAGCCAACACTGGAAGAAAAAAAACCCCAAAATCCTCTGATGCTTTGTCTTATTATGGATTGAAAATGTCCAGCATTGTTTTTCTACAGTTTGTTTTCGCTGGATGTAAATGACAGCAGCTGCACAGGCAGGAACTGAATCTACTTCCTGTGTAACTATCGCGCTCGCTACCAAACTATGGTGTAAAATTTTTGTTTTGTTTTCCAGTTTTCTTTGTTGAAAACTTTAAAAGACAGCAGCAAGCTTAGCTGGAGGATTTAAGAAGCATCTTGATGCGCCGTTTTCCACAGGCTGCCCTCTCTGCCTTATCCAACTTCTCTTTTGTACTTTCAAACCATCACGTGTCCTCTTTAACTCCGTCTACACTCAAGTCCAAAACTCTGATCACAAATGAACCTTTGTGTGGTCAAAAAAAAAAAAGAAGTTTTAATTGCACTTCTAGCCACGAGAGCACCAAGCTGATTCCAGTTTCATATTATCAGCTTGACGGTACGGTTGACTCTGTGCATGGTTGAAATGTATTTAGTGCCATTGGTTGTTTCCTTGTTTTATTTGACACTGCATTGAGAGGGAGAAAAAATGCACACGTTTTTTTGAAATTGCATGCATGTGTTATTATAATAAACAAGTGATTTACACTACACCGTGTGCCTCATAATGATGCTTATAAAAGTGTTTCCAAATTGAAGGATGGCATTAGTTAGAGCTGAGCTTGTTGAAAACAAAGTATTGTGGTTTGGGAAAATCCCTCTGGGACGTGACCTAAAATGAACCGTGAGGCAGCCAATCAGCTAACAGCAGAGTGTGCGTGCGCGCTCTTATACATCAGCTCCTCTGAGACGTGCGCGCGAGTTTATCTGACCGTTACGTATCACTAATTTAATGGTTTATGACAGGATTTTTAAGTTTACATGTATTGTGAAAAAACTGCAATACAGGAACCGAAAGTCTGAGGAGAAACTATCCAAAAGCACCTTTAAAGACGATGGAAAAGGCAAGTATCTCATTTAATTTAATGCCACTAATTATAGCACCTTTTTTTTTGCTTCGCTTAATGAGCAGCTGCGTTTGCAGGTTAATTTTGCTCGTCGGATGCTTTATCTTCACAGGAGGTAAGCTCTGACTAAATAAAAGGTTATCTAACAAGCAAATTTATCCAAAATGTCACAATAAAGTCCAAAAATATAACTACGCATTTGTGAGTTTCCCTTTTTTGTTTGACATTAATCAGCACACAACTTCTCATCTTCGTGTTGTAGGAGACCGCAGATGAAAGCGCTTGCTGCTGCGTGAGAAATAACGTTTTCACGTGGTTCTCTGCAGTCTTGTGAAAAACGAAATACTTCCAAGTTATTACTGGGCGTAATCATTTCCTGTATGACTTTATCAGCGTCTCTCATCATTGTGGAGGAATTTTGGTCCAGTCTTCTTCAATCTCGCTTCAGTATTTCAGTCAACATCCCTCCACCACCGTGCTTCACAGTTGGGAGGAGGTGTGTGTTTTTCTCCACACATTTCCATTTTGGTCTCGTCTGTCCATGAACATTGTTACAGACGTCTTTTGGATTGTCCAGATGTCCAAACAGACTCCAAATAAGCCATATGTTTAACATGCTAACTCAGGCCTGTTGTGTGTCTGTTTTATAGAGGTGCTCACACTTGCTGATGATCAGTTGATCGATTGCATTTAATTAGCAGCTCCAGCCTGCTACCTACCCCTCAATTCCAATGGAAGATGCAAAAGCATGTGCTTTGAGTTTCACACGGTGCTTCTGTATTTTGGCTCAATTTGTGTTAAATAACAACTGTACCCTTTAAAGTTGACCTTTTAATGAGCAGCCCATGAAGGACAGGCAGCAGTAGAAGGTTTTTACCTGTTTTTATTGTTGTTAATAAATTAACTTGTACATTATATTATTCTTGGTTTGTACGGTTTCCCAATGTGCAAAAAAATTTTCTTTTACTGGAGAAATTAGAGTAACATCAACTTAAATTTGGGGAAGCAATAGTGCATCTTTATTAGCAATCTTATGGCGTAATATCTAACAATATGTCTCTTTAAGCCTCTTTAAGGCCATCTCGCAGTTTTTGCTTTACTAGTTTTGTTGTTTGTACTCATATTTATGTATTATATTCAACATTCTACATACAGTTCTATTGTATTAAATGTATTTCTTGACTTGTTGAGCTCCTTTAATTTATTTTTCCTTTTGAATTCACTCATTTTAATGTCATTAATTTATTGTGTCTCAGCTACTCCACTTTATTCTAGTAAACCATTTATTTAGGTTATGTTTAATGTTTTGGTTGTTACAACACAGGAAATTCCCAACTTTTGCAATAAATAAAGTATATCTTATCCAAGCTGCAGAATATAGAAGGGTTATTTCACATTTTACGCTACATAACAAAACAATGAACAGAATAAAATGAATAGCGCCCACAGTAATTTACTAAATGAAAGAATACCATAGTATTGCACCTGTGTGCGCTCGCTGACTGAGTGCATTCACATTTGAGTGAGTTGGTTTACCATAAATGATCCAAAACTAGTTTCACTGTCTCTGCACCAGCATCCTGCCTCGATCCTGCACTTTAAAGGTCAGCTGAGCTTCTCTGGCAGGAAAGGACGAAGAGAGGAGGGAGGAAAGGCTCTTCTTAGCTGGATTTGACCCGACACCAGCTACTGCATTGTGTGTGTGTGTTGTCTGCTCAAATCTGGACCGTTAAAAACTGCTGAGCTCACTGCCGTAGACTGCAGTGAGGGGGCGGCTTGCATAACAGGAAAACAGAAGGCGAAAACACAGGCAGGTGTACGCTGGACAGAGGTGGAGGAATGGCTTTCAGCACAATTTCAAAGTCAGGTGTCTGTAGGTTTTAACCAGACTCACAAAGCGTTATAAAGGACTCGTAAGGCTAAAGTGTAAAGTTATACTTAACACATGAAAGATGCTTTAAGTCCTATTATTTCTTTACAGTTGCTGCTAGTATTTGAAAAGAGTTGTAGATGCTCTACGGATGTAACTTCACTTCTAAGGAGCTTTGAAGTGTCTTTCAGGTCCATTGAATTATGTTTTAGCATCAGGCTTCCCACTGTCTGCAAACACTTTCAGTATATCATCTTCAGAGGAAGGTATGTCAAGGTAGTGTTGACAGTTTTATATTTCTGCCCCCAAGTGGACAGGAAAAAAAAATTCAGTTATTGCAGGAAGTTTTCTGGAAGCTTACTGAAAAATGCAGTTATTGACATAAACTGTATATAAAAGATGGTTGCACCCATAGACACAAATAGTGACCACTAACAGCTAAATTAAAGATTACTAATATTTCACTCACCAAAACTGAAGCACAGGTGGCTGTTAGTGAAATCAATCGCATAGCAAGACATTAACTGTTAAAACTTCGTCAACACTGTCGGCGCACATCTGACGATTAAAGCGGCAACCTTTAAACCTTTAATGGATCGACTCCCGCCTGCATTACAGTGTCATGCACGGTGAAGAAAACACAACCAGATCAACGAGAATCAATTCATACATTGAACCTTTTATTAGCTAGGCTCATATTTAAAGTAGAAACCACACTACAAGTATTTTTTCCCCTTTACAAAACTCATTATGTACACTACAGTGCTGACAGTTAAAAATAATAGAAAACAAACAAAACAAACAAAAACTGGAGATAAATAATCTCTGTGAAAACAATTCTAGCCCCTGAAGACTTTTTGTTTTCAGCCATAATTTTTCGTCACATTTCTACAAAAAAAAAAAAAAAAAAAGACGTTCCTGTCATGTTTCTGTAACACCCAAAAGCAAAAAGCATAAAAAGTGCGGCAGAGCGCCTCACAACTGGTATCAAGTGCTTAATTATCACCTCGCTCTCCCCCAGAGCCATACAGTGAAGAGTTCTCCCTGTGAACTACAGTCCACTGAGGCAAACTGATGACAAAAAGCTAAGGCGTTATCTTTCATTCTCCAAAAATTTTCAGGTCCTGTGGTGAAACTAATCATTAAGAAAAAAAACCCCCCAAAAAACTTCTGAACACTGCTGAACCTCCGACCTCAGCCTGCAGATGTTTGGAGAGATTTCAGCGGCTTTAGAGACCAATTTAAGGCTTTGCTCTAATTTTCCAGTTAAAACTAAGACCCCTTCACTGTATGTCTCTGGACCATTTAGTATTTCACAGTTAAGGACAGGCACTGGGGAAATGTGGGCTACATTAGCAATATCGATAGTTTAAAAAAAATAAATAAAAAATCAAGACACTAACAAAGATACACAACTGCGGGACATGCACCGAGACAGAACAGTTCGACTCTCATGATCAGATATTTGGAGAAACATATATTCTTCATAGGCGCTGCTAAAAATTCGACTTTCAATAATTTACTGTACTTTTAAACACTTCAGTCTGTGGTTCATAAATAAAACATTTCATAGATTCCACACTGCAGAGAAAGCAGACTTCAGGTAAATAGATAAATAGTGCTTTGGAAACGAGCTCTTGACAGCGTACCGTCTGTTATTGAAGTGTAAATAAAAATTAAAAATAAAAAGTGAGCCTGAATGCACTGAAGTTACAGTCTTGGAAGAACCTGAAATTGCCCTGTGGATAATCTAATGGAATCTGCAAGTCTCGACTCAAAGTTTCCACAATAATACCAACTGCATTTACACACGCATTAAAACTGCTGTGATGAGTCACGTTTGGGATGTCATGGCTATGCTGCATCTGTATGATATTGCTCTTTGAATCATAGCTCACAGTGAGCTGTCAACGTAGCTGCTTGTTAATAAAACACACGGATCTGGTTAAGGGGATAAAAATCGAGGTTCAGGATGTGCCCTGAATTTGTTTTCCTGAGACTTCTGGAGGCCCTGGGTCGAGTTTGTTCTCAGAGCTTGTTCTCAAAATTAAGAAACCCTGGCACACATCCGGCAGACGGGAAAAAAAAGAAATGAAGAAAAGCAGCAAAATTACACAAAGAGCTCTGCCACTGTGGCGTTAAGGGCAGCCAGCACAGGACAACCTCAGTACTTTGAAAATGTGACTCTTAGTAGCCTGACTGAATGCAAGTGCTACTGCACGCTTGAGCTCCCATAATGTTGAGTAGCATTAAAAATCTACAGTAACATTATAGCTCTAAATACAATATTAGGGAAACATACTGTGATAGACTGTATTGGTTCGGCTGTATTGACACAGTACAGTAATGAAGTGTAGGAACATTACATTAATACACCAGCGGTGATCCATCATTATTTCAGAAACAGTCTTGGGCACGGAGAACATACCAGAAAAAAAAGCCACAAAAATGGAAGCATTAGCTGCAAGTTTCACAAAAAGGCCACACTTACAACCTTTTTTCTATATTTATATAAATATCTGACAAGTCTGGAGGATTTTTTTCTTCCTACATCTGACAGGCTCACAGATAATCTGATGCTATGCTCACTTCACTTAAAAACAAAACAACAACAACAAAAAAACCAGAGCCAGACAGCAGTTTGGCAGACGACGGGGCTCATTTGAGCCTGAATAATCTCTCCTTCAGAGTTCGGATGGCTAAAGGCCAAAGCTACCTGTAAATGAAAGGAATTCTCCATCACGCTTTTGAACCTGTGCACGACCAAAGCATCTGTACAATCTAAGCCAGTTCAGTCCAGAGGTTTGGGTTACATCGAGTCCAACTCTGCTTGATAAACTATGATACTGTGTCTGCGTTCTCCCTCTTTAGTTATTTATTTTACATTGTTTTACAACAGCACAACCAAAATGAAACCTTATACGTATACAGTCGTTTAAAAAGAGTTTCATTATGTACAAAAAACGATTATAAAATCTGCCTCGGCTCCTCTTCGGGGTTTGGGGGTGGCAGGAAGACAGCAGGGTGAGGTTGAGGTGGTGGGTGAGGAGGAAGAGGGGGGTGTGGGGAGGAGGACGGCGGTGGAGGAGGTGGTGGTGGGTGGGGGAAAGACTGTGACAGGGAGAGCTGAACCTGCATGGAAGCTGAGGTCTGGTATTGCGGTTGTAGGGGGTAAACACCCGGCGGCTGCGAGAGGAAAGACTGAGGCGGAAGGAAGGGGTGGGAGGTGAAGCTGGGATGTTGAGTGGGGAAGAAAGTTTTGGCAAACTGGTGTGGATGGGAAAGGTGAGGGGAGAGAGACTGGGTGCTAGTGAGGGGAGCGCTTTGAGGAGGGGAGGCCATTAGTGGGGGCTGGAAGTACGGCTGGGACTGCGTGGTGATATTTGGTTGGTGATGCAGGTGAAGCGGGCTCAGGTGGACCGAATGTGGCGGTGCTTTCTGGGTGAGGAAAGAGTTTAGCGTTTGAGGCTGTGTGGACAGGGAAGGACTGGAGAGGGAGTTTTGGGGGAGGCCTGGAGATCTATGAGGGAGGTGGGAGTGTGGCAGGAGAGGGGAGAAAGAGAGGGGAAGCATCTGAGGGAGGGGAGGAGGTGGGAGATGCTGGGGTGTGTATTGCGGCATGTAGTTTCCTTGCCTCGAGACGTCCTGTGGTGGATGTATCGCAAAATCCGCGGATGTCCTGGAGTCTGAGTCTAAAGTGTGAGTCCGTGCCTCTGGGCGTGTTTGTGTCCGTATGTCGATCCCTGTGTAAGTCCGTGTGTTGATTTCAGAGGGGTGTGTCTTTACATCCACAGCGGGCAACCCCTGTGCCCACCCCTGTGTCCGTGTGTCTGCGACGGGGAGCAAGTCTTTGTCCTTGGATTGATCTGATACCGAAGAAGGAAGAAGCTGAGAAGAAGGAGGAAGCATGGAGAGAAGAGATTCCACTGCAGGCTTGAGACTAGTTGGGGATGAAGAGGAAGCTGGCAGAGGGGAAGATGAGGACACCACAGCGGAGGAGGAAGAAGAAGAGGTAGATGATGGATGGGAAGCTACAAAAGGCGAGTGCAAGCTTGCGACAGGTGAAGGTGAAAACGCTGACGAGGTGGAAGACTTTGGGGATGTTTTCGGAGAAGCTGAAGAGGAGGAACTTCTACTGGAAGACGCTGTTCTGCTGTCTAAGAGATGACGATGGTGGTGATGAGGTTTAGATGGTGTTTTGAGTTCTGTGTCCTGATCAAGAGGAAGAAAAGCAGGAGGGAACATAGTGAGAGGTGGAGGCGATTTATTCTCGCAGACAGGAGCTGGAGATTCTGCCTTCACCTTTGCAGGAGGTGAATCCTGCCGTTTAGGCCCTCCCTCTTCAGCTGCCCTCTCCATCACCTCCTGTTTGTCTGAGTGCGCCGAGAGAGCAGGCCAGGATGGCGGAGGTGGATGCTGAGGGCAATCATCGTCCTCCTCCTTTCTGCCGGGTGGCAACGTCCTGCTTTCTGCCACCTCAACCTCAACATCCTCCTCCTTTATCCTCTCCTTCCCATCTTCCTTTTCCTCCTTGAAAACCGATTCAGTCTCTTCCACTTTCAGCTCAACGTTCTCCTTCTCCTCCTGCTTCTCCTCCCCTCCTTCTCCCTTGTGGTACTGCAGGAGGCGGACATGCCATGCCAGGCTGCAAACAGCAGAAACCGTCTTGAATTGGTGGACCACGTTGCGGGGGATGAAGTAGATGTCATCGTGGCACAGGCGGATGCGAGCATAACGAATGCCTTCCCGCCGCAGCTGGTTTAGTTTGGCGTCGTCCACCCACTGCACGCACTGTACAGAGAGAGGGCGGGAAGACGGTTAAAGACGGAGGAGAGGAAGAAAATAGATGTCATAACACCACGAGAATAAGAATTTAAGCAGCAGTGGGCCATGCTAACTTAGATAAAGTAAACAAAGGGACACGCATCACAAAACTGATTTAAAAACTCGGTTACAAGTCAGAATGAAAGTATTACTAACATTAGAAAACAAATTCACTTTAATTCTTTATCAAGTTTTAAATTAGCCGACATCCTTCCAGCTGTCTGATATGCACTGCTTCACGGGACACCGCTCAAACTGGCTGCATGAAGTTAAAAAGCAGCAGCCTCTTGCTAACATTTCGAGAGTTGTTTTGGTTTCCCTTAAGGATGCCGAGCTGCAGTGAAATGGTCAGCGGGCTCGTTCCAATCCCCAAAGGGGACATTTTGCTGATGCACGATTCAAAACTTACAGATTAAATAAAGTCAAAATAAAATTCCTTTGCATAACGAGGCAGAACAGCAGCAGCAAGACAAAATCTTGTTCTGTAAAGTTGCTTTTGATCTCAGGTTGTACTTGAGCAGTCTGCACAAGGGGAGCTGGAGTCTCTTTATCTCAAAATGGAAAAGAAGCTACACATACTGCAAAATCAAAGCTGACAGAAAGTACTAGATGAACTTTAATGTGTGTTTTTTTTTTATTTGTATTAAAAAAAAAAGAAGAGAGCAGATGTTTGCTTGTTGTTTTTGGGGGTTGTTAGATTATAGGAAAAATGATAATGATTGTTTTGGTACTGATTCATTAACTATACTGCTCAAATATTTATTTCACTTTAAATAAATGTTTGTCTTATTGGGGATTTTCCTGAACTTTAAATATAATTCACACGATAAATAAATAAATATGAAAACAACGAGTTGTCGATCACAGAGGACATCTGGCAGGGAACTGGATCGAGTCTAGTGATTTTTGACATGTAATTCTTCCTCCACTGAAAGATGTCTGCATGTGCAGATGAATGCAGCAAGAAGCCCGGTTATTAATCACTTGGTGTGAGTTTCTTTCATTGATTTTGAAGACAACCCACACAAATACCTGCAGCCAATAAAATCTGCATTTACAAGCAGCTAACAGTGAGGTGCAAAAGATCAACATGGAAACAAACTAATCTGAAACTTCAAATGGTGTCTGTGAACACACTGACATCTTACTGATTCTTAATAATCTAAGTAACAAGGATTCCCTGGAAAAAACACCATTGATGTTGAGCAGATTAACCTGATGAAGTAAACCAAACTACACATGTGAAAAATAAAGAAAGAAGAACTATAATTATTTATTATACTAACTCTTTTTCTTCCTTTTCTTAAGACAAACCTCTAGCTGATCTTAAAATTGTCCACCAGGTGGCAGCATCCATCATCAACTTTACACTCAATTGATATTTTGGTAACACTGTATCCAATATGAATTATTAGAAAGGTCAAATTACTGGAATTAATAGGGGTGAGCATGTGTGTGTCTGTGTGAGTGTGTGTAATGTAACACCTGAGACAGCGGGGGTTCATGTAAGTCCAACTGCAGCCTCTGTACAACATAAGGAAAATCACCAGCGTGGAAACACACAACATCTTTGGTTACACGAGGAGGCTCCGAGCTGAAAACGAGCGAGGGAGGGGAGGAGGGAAGAGAGAGGGATTATATGATATCCGTCAGTGACTAAGCTGTGTAAATACAGAGCGTGTGTCACTTCCACACAGACGGCCGCGTACCAAACTGTCTGACATTTACAGCGTGCGCTACTGTCGCTTCAACGCCTACCTTTCTACGGAGCATACGGCCTTCAGCACCCCCACGGCCGCCGTAGTTTGGCGCTCGAAACCTTGTCCGATGTGATCAGCGTGGGCTCGCGTCCGATCCTCAAACAGCATCTCTCTGGGCTCGCTGGTCCTGGGCAGGGACTGAAGCAGGTTCTTCACCTCATTTGCGGAGCTAAGAGAAAGAGCAGAGAGAAAAAGTAGAAAAACACAGCGTGCCCACACAGTACGTGTTTCTCACCCCTGTCTGCTTCCCTGCTGTCTAAATAAAGAAGGAAACGACTAAAGGTGAGTGGGATGCTCACTCTCCCAGGCCCTTTCTTTCCTGTCTGCTTTATAAAAGCACAAAGAGATCTGCTGCTGTTCCTGTTGTATTACCTTGGCGTGAGCCAAGACGGAGACAGAAGCACCTACAATAACAAATCAGTCAGCCATAGGGATACACACAGACTGATACTGGCTTTAAATGATTTGTAAAGATAAGATAAGGTGGATTTTACCACAATCAGCAACCAGTATTTATCTCGTCTAGTCTAAATGTTAAATGTTCAAAGCCTGCCAGTCAAAGAGTAGAAAGGGTTTACAACATGTAAGTTACTGTAATAAAGATTGCTTTGTTTCTGGCTTTAAGGGGGAAGAAATACAACAAAATAATGAAATAAATAACACTTTAAACTAAATTTAACACCAAATTTCACATCAAAAGTGAAAATATGCTCTCTCCAAGCAAACACATTAATGTCAGTTCAAAAGGAACAGCAAGATATGGCAAAGTATTTAGTCAAGTACAGTAACGTGTGTTTGATTAAAAACAAAAAAACAAAAACATGCCTAAAACAGTGGTGCAGTTTGCTCTGTAAGCATTTAACAAACAGGAACAATTGTTATTCGCGAGCCATTTGTCACGAAAGTCACATCTTCCCTTTTCTAATGAGCAGGCAGGCTAACAAGGCCGTGGCCTTCTTCATCATAGTCGTCCCCAGTGTTTCCATCAGTGTGTGCAGAACAGGCAGCAGGCCAGGCTGCGCGGGGGGGGGGGGGGGGGGGGGGGTGTTTTTTTTTTTTTTTTTTTTTTTTTTGGGAGGGGGA